>MU228182.1:816688-827341 GCA_018584345.1 Thuja plicata | reverse complement strand
CATCCCACCATCTAGGTTTGACCATTGGTTCCCAAGGTTTAGAATCAGGAATTGTAAGGACTTTGTTATCCACCAATGTTTTTAAGATGGTTTCAAGAGGTTCTCCCAAAGGTGTGAATGTTCTTTGAGGTTTTGAATTCCACGTTCGTCCCTTATCATTATCATTGTTGGCTTTGGGAATGGGAGGTGTTATTTTAGCCTCCTTGCTTGCTTGCATACCATTGGTAAGATTGAATGCTTCAGTTTTAGAATTAATGTTGGAAGCATCAACCACTCCGTCATTAACAACATTTTTGTTTTGCTTCCACCATTTAGGTTTGGAGTTGGAGCTACTGCCTTTGTTTTCATTTTGAAGGGTGATCTCCCCCTTTTTGACCATGACTTCTTCGATACAGAGAGCATTCTTAATCATCCTATCGAAGCTAGGAGAATCTTGTATTTGTAGAGCATAGCTCAATTCAGGTATGAGATTATTAACAAAGATCTCCATCTTTTCCGTCTTAGGGATGACTCTTGAATATCATGCAAAGATCTTCCTCCATCTTTGTAGGAAGTGTGTAATGGATTCTCCCATTTTTTGCTTGGTATTACATAGATCCATCATGGTGATGTCATGTTGGATGTTGTAGGAGTAGTGTTGAATGAACCGTTGCATCAATTCTTCAAATGTTTTGACTTTGGGATTTAATTTTGAAAACCAACTCCATGGCGTTTCCTCCTATACTTCTTGGAAACAGTCACATGAGGTAAGTGGGTTCATGCATATACTCAATGCTAAGAGCACAGAATTCTCTTACATTATCATGTGGATCAGTTTCCCCTGTGTATTTGTCATATTTTGGTCTTGCCATATTAGGAAGAAACATAACCATTGTGATACTCTTATCGAAAGGAAATGGATAAATGGCGTCCAAAGAGTATTTTGTTTTGGGTTTGTCTTTCTCTTGCTTGAGGTTTGTGAGCTCAGTTTGCATTTGATTGAGCTATTTAGTAAGGATGGATATGGGGTTTGGTACCACCTTTTCTTTGAGATCATTTACATCATAATCCTGGGGTAATTTTACACCTGTGGATGCTAAATGGAGGAAGTATTTTTCTTTGTCATCTCCAATTATCCGTTATAATAGTTTGTGGACTCTTTTTCTTTGTTTTAGCTTCTTGTATTCATCTTCAAGGATTTCTTCATCACTATCTGACCCAAACGGATTACGTTCAAACCTGGGTCTTTCTTCCTCTTCTGTGCCTACGGATTGTGCTTGTTTTCCATCATCATAACCCTCAAAGGCTTTACTCCAATCGTTAGTGTTGCTACCCATTTGAGATGAATCAAGATCAAATAGGGAATTGCGAGAAGTTTCTCCTTGGAAGTGTGATGTTTTAGGAGGTACTTTGGATCCTTCAATTGTGTACTTATTGCGTCTCGTGTTAACCATGAAGTTTGTTTCTCAACTTCATCAACGTTTCCCAATAGTACTAGCAAGGATTCCAAATCGTTCAAGTGGGTGTGTCTAGGTAGAAGTAACTATTTGTTTTCTTGGTGGATGTAAATGATTCCAGCGTCAGAGGGTTAGAATTCCCTGATAGTGAGCTAGGAACGAAGTTGTTTGATAGAGAATGGGTAGACCACATGTATTGAACTGATCGTGAAAGACTGACTGAGCATACAAGGTAGACATTTTGAAAGTGTTTGAAAATAACAGCAAGGAGACCAGAAGAGACAATAGGGACCAGCTAAAGAGAAAAAAAGGGTACCTAAAACAAATGAGACCTCCTAGAAAAAGCTGCTAGAAATGCCCACTGCCCAGGATGCAAGCTCCCAGATACGAGCCCCTAACAGAACCAGATGCGATCCTAAACCCTAGATATGATCCTAGAAAATTGGATACGACTATATGCTTGACTAGATATGATCCTATGCACCAAATATGATCCTAAATATAGGATACAACTTAGGAAATCTCGGATGCAATCTTATGATGGACTTGTCAGTTTTGGTCCATTTTGAAAAATTTGTATTTTGAGGAACGTGAATCTATTTGTCTCCAAATTGCATCAAGAGGTATTTGTCGGACATGAAAGAAACTTGTACTCTAGGGTATGAAATTTATTGATTTTTATGAGGAGCTTATATTTTTAATGATCTTTCTGACATGTCAAACAATTTTGCATTGTTAAAAGAGGTGGGTCAAAACACACATATTTTTCCTATTCTCTAGGTGGAGGATGAAAATTGTTTTCTTGTTGACTTAGGCACACACTCAAATGCTAATCAGAATACAGCCATCACCAAGAACGTAATGGCTCCAGTCATGATGTTGTATTAGCCGACTCCAAATGCAAGTGAGGGCACGATATGACAAGTGTCTTGGGGAAATTACTTTTTGCCTTGCACAAATATTATCACCCTTTCGGGGATGAATCAGGAATTCTTTCAGTTGACTGTGTTGTAGATTATTGGGCAATCCATTTGAAACTGTCCCCCATAGAATTTCACAAGGCAAAATTGAGGCGTATAGCCCTATGAGTACCTGAATATATATAGTCTCGCAAGCAAGATTGAAGCGGCTCCGCTCTATATATACCTCGATATGTTCAAGGAATGATGTCAAAATTTTAAGAACAAAACCAGTTCCGTCTTCTAAGGCTTTGGCCTACAAGGAAGCAACTATTTATAGTGAGTTGGAAGGTTCGGCGTAAGACCTGTCCTCAATTGGGTCATTCTCAGGAGATTTTTTCCTCAACTGGCAGGCCCTCTACTATTAAAAGAACGGTAACCAGGATTGGCGAGCTTAGGAGTTCTAGATTTCTGATTCTTCAAAAGAAGAAGAGCATACTCTCCTAGTCCATGTTGTTTTCTCCTCAAACACTCAAAACAATGTTCTTTCCCTCAAGCTATGTTGAGCTTGATTTAAGTGTTCCTATTTTAATCAAAATAGGATGCTTGAAAGGGAAATTTGCCTTGTTCAATTAACCACAAAAATTTAGTGAGTTTGTGTTGTTCAATTTCTGATCCAAAAGTAATTAAATGATGTGTTTGTTCATTGAGCCCACATATTTAGTGTTTTGTTTTGTTCAATCACTTTTCCAAATGAATTAAACAGTTTTGTTTGTGGTTCAGTTACTCCCAATTTTGTCACAAATGATAAGACAATGTCCGATTTTCTGATTTTCCTCAAGAGGAAAAGAGCATAATATCTAGTTGTTTATCAAGTGGAAAGAAATGGTTTTAAGTTGTGAAAACAGGGAAATAGAAGTCAAGATGAAAGCAGTTTGGTAACCTACGAAAACCACGTTAGTATTTTGCTAATCCAACTCCATGAAACTTGTCAAAAGGTACCTGAAAACACTTGTTAGGCTACAAAACACAGAAAGCACAATTTGTCAAACTTGTTAGGATTAGATAAATCAAATGGGCAAGCTTCAAAACTAGATGTGATCCTAAATTCTTACCAGATGCGATGCAGTATCTGGGATGCGATCCTATTCTCTGGATATGAGCCCTTGCTGACCAAATGCGATTGAAAACCAGATACGATCCGGGAAATCCCAGATGCGATCTGAAAATTACGCGGTGCGATGGCGTATCCGGGATACGATCCTACAATATTATATGCGATTCTGTGTCTGATTCCTGAGTCTACAAATTGCCAAAAAAGTGTTAGAAGATGAGCCTAAAATAAAAATCGAGCCCCACAGTGGGTGCCAGAAATGTGTGTGTATTTGGGTACCTGACGAAAACAACACAAACACTCAATAGGTCATTGCATTAGTTCAAATGGTTAGTCAAAACGTTAAAAACCACTAATATCGGCCTATTGCCTGCTAACTAGGAGGAGTGTAATTAGTAACATATCAGCCCTTAGAATATGCTACAAATCAGTGACGAAAACAACCTAGCATGAAGGATTTTAAATTAAAAACAAGTTAAAAGATGAAAAAGCATGTATTTTAGCTCTAAAAGATGAAACTAGAACAATGAACTAGTATGAGATAATAGATGAAATATGAATCTAATATTAATTCAATAGCATAACAATGTATTTTTGATCTAAGGTGAAGGCTTATTTTCTCTCAAAATAGGCTTCTATTTATAGAAGAATGGGAGAGAGAGAGAGGGGGGGGACAAGGTTCATTTATGAATTTGGAGACTCATAAATGAATATGTAAGAGCCTTTAATGCCCAAGGCATTAACAAAGCATGGGAGAGACATAGGCTTAAGGTCTTCATATTAATTAAGGCATTAATGAAGGCTTTAAAGAGGTAAGGAAGGATGTAAGAGAGTGGCTTGAGAAAATTCACTTTTAAGAAAGTCCAGCTTGAGAAAGTGGACTTTCTCAAGTGGGTTGAGTTGTTAAGTATTCCTTAACGAAATGTGACAATATTAGGAGGTGGGTTAGAGTAGAATTTAGGATTAGGATTAGATTAGCATGGGTGAATGGGTTGAGAAGGGTTAGAACCCAGGGTAGAAGTGGTTGAGATAGGTTAGGTTGGGGTTTAGGGGAATATTAATAAATGAAATAAACTTATTTAATTCATTTAAAAATATGGGAATTAATTATTTAAAAAATTTAATTGCTTTTTAATAATTAGGGGACTATAGTCATTTTAATTAAATTAAATAGGCTAGGGGAATGGGTTAGTTGTAAGTGGGTAATTGATTTTGGGATTTATTTAATTCCTTTATAATTAAATACTATAACCATATTTGATTTTAGTTTGATTTGATTGGTCGAAATTGATTTGAATTGTATGGCTATAATAGTTAATATAAATTAGTGATAAAAATCACCTAGGATATTAAATTGATTCAAAGAATTATGCCAAACAGTAACAGGGTCGTTTGGTCATAATCGAGGGTATGATCACACATAGGGAAAATAGGGTCTATAGTTAGAACAAACTAAATTCAAGTGGTTACAGGCCTATTGATAACACAGAGGATATGATGTCTGAAGAGGATGACGGGGGAACATGGACCTGCAAAAGAAATACCACTCCAGGACCTGTGATGGCTACATGGTGTTGAAGGATGACCTAAACAAGACGAGGGCCAAGAGGTTGGACCGGGACAAGAAAGTTACTATAATTTCCCAATTTATCCTAAGGGTTATGCATTGCTCGACCACCTCCATGTGTTTTCCGCATAAGAAGATGCCCGGGCCGAATGCGGAGAAAGAAGGAAATTATAAGGAACTCATCAAGTTCCTAATAGGTGATTGGGTTGGGGTCCTCACCTAGTCAAGTGTTAATCTTAGCTAGTTTTGTTTATGTTTTCCTTCTTAGTTTTTTTTTTCAGAGACTCTCGATGGCTTGTGGTACCTATAGTATCTTTACTATGCTATTAAATACTATGCTACTATTAATTTCTAGTTTTAAGACTATGTTGCTGATTAGGTTAGTTTTTGGTGGTAGTAATTATATGATTTTTTATATGGTTTCTATTTTAGAGGTTAATAGCTAGTTTCTGAACTCTTACCATATTTCTATTATTGTTTTTGATACTCTTAGTGTGTTGTTAATGTGTTGTTAACTGTTAGAATAATTGATGCAATGATGCTAAGTGATGCAATGATGAAGTTTGATATATATTTGATGATAGGAGAATCAATTATTTGGTTTTCATTGATGTCAACTACTTGAATTGATGTTTTAGTATGTTATCTGATATTGTGTAGGACAATCCTGAGTTGCGGTATTTTTATAGTGTTGCTATTATTATGGAAGGTTATATCATGTGTGTTGATGTTAAATTTTCCATCGTGATCTTTGTTATGGAGAATTAAGTTGGTTATGTTTGAATGGACTCAAACCAAGTAAAATGATAAATCAGTCAGTGACAAATAGTAAACGATTTGACTGTTACTTCAGGTCGGTGAAGTATTGGATGGAGCGGTCAAAGAATATATTTTTTATACATTGTCAAGATATTGTATGTATGAGAACAATTCATAATGTTAATTGGTGGATCTAGTTTAATTAAATGGAAGTTGTGTTAAAATAATGAACAGGTAAACAAGAAAGAGTTTTTGAACAGGATATGAAGATTTTTGGATCGGTGATGAAATTCGTTATGACTAAAGGATCGGTCATTATTTTTACTAAGATGGAAGGTAGTTATGTCATTCATGGGAATCATTTGGCATTGCATTGATCGAGGTATATGTTTGACAATTATTCTTCAAGAAGTTTATTTTTTGGTCCAACAAGGTTTTTGAAATGGCTCAACTACAAATGTAAATCAATATGGAAGCCGACACGATCAAAGGAAAATATTTATTGAGTGTCTATACACATTGGATCTTTCCTAGAATGATTTGAATCATTCATATCTCAGATCTAGGGTTTGTTGTAAGACAGTGGAGGTAATTTTATATAATAGAACAGTTGAAGAACATAAGAGAGAGGGCTGATTGTGAATTGCTAAAGGATTTGAAGATAGAGAAAGAAAGGGAATGAAGTGCGATCGAGATAAGAAAGACAATACAATATGTTGATGTATCTTAGAGCTTAAAAGGATTTGATCATGTAGAGGTAGTGCAGTTTTAACATATCATTTTCATATTTTTCTTTCTAATCATTGTAATAGTAAAATCCCCTCACAGGCTGGATCCTAACAGATATTTTTTTATAAATCCTCTAACATGGTGACACATTAGCTTGTGTTTAAATTCCTCTAACAATACTACTCCTAATAGGGTAAAGATCCTAACAGGTCTTAGGAAAATCCCTTAGCCGGGTAACACCTAATAGTGTTTTATAAACCTTTAACAGGGTAAGCTCCTCACAGGGTGTATTCTAGAAGAGTACAAATTTTTTCCATTTGGGTTTCCATGAGATAAATATAGTGTTTACATTAGGTGATTGATTACTTATGGATGTATGAATTGAAGTTTACTTATGTTAGTTACATGTTGTGGTTCAAATAAATTTTAAAGAAGTTGAATTGGTGAATACTCTGTGGATTACTGAGTCACCCGTCCCCTCTCAGTAATCATATCTCTATTAAGAATTGTTATCAGAGCTAAGTCCCTTGATTGTGAGGGCTTAATAGCTTAGGAAGATCCAAAGATGCATAAGAAGGAAGCACCCAAGTTCTGTAAAGAAAAATTTTCTACATGGGTAAGTGTGATGAATCTACATTTGTCTAGCATTGGAGAATAGATATTAGATCATCTTACAACCAAGTATGCTCAACCTTCTGGAACCCTAACTGCTAAGGAAATAAAAACAAAATTGGAACATATTTCTATTATGATTTAAATTGCAAGTGGTTTGAGTGATGTTGAGATTGTGGATATCAAAGAAATGGATAATGCAAAAGATATGTGGGGTAAGCTAGCAACAGTCCATGGCGGTGATGCTCATGTTTAGAAAGCTAAAGTAGATAGTCTAAGAGGAAATTATGATGAAATGACAATGTAGGAAGGAGAAAATATTGGTCAATACAGCAAAAGGCTAAAGGAAGTTGTCTCTGTTATCAAAGGAATTGGTGGTCAACTTAATGGTGATGATGTGGTAAGAAAAATATTGAGAACCCTTCTACCATAGTATGCTATTAGAGTCTATGCTATACAAGAACTAAGATCTATCAGTCTTAAGAATGTGACTCTAGATTCTTTAATTGGAAAACTTACTACGTTTGAGTTGAGTAATTTTTATAGCAGTTTTCCTAGAGTAGAGTCTTCTTTCAAAGCTTCCCTAATCATTAGTACAACAAGGAAATGAAAGGAAGTCTCTAATAGTTCTGAAGGGAAACATGATTATGATTCTATCATCTATGAGGAAAGAGAGAAAGAAGAGTTGGAAGCACTGCTAACAAGGAGATTACCTAGAAGAAAAGGCAAGTATCAAGGTAAACTACCCTTCAAATGTTTTTCATGCAATAACATTGGTCATATAGAATATAGATGTCCTCACAGTGGTAGAAAGGATAAGTTTAAGAAATTTAGGAACTTTAAAGATAAGAGTAAGAAAGCATACTACCTAGCAAAAGATAGAGTGACTGATGAAAAATTAGAAGAAAGAGATGATGAGGAGGAGATAGTAATCATTGCATTCAAAGAAGATCCATCAACTGGTGAAGATGGAGACAATGAGGAAATATCATTAATTTCAAGTGTGAATTACATTGGTGATTGGATTATAGACAGTGGGTGTACATGTCACATGACCGGTGATAAAACAAAATTTGTTTCATTAGAAGAATGTGATGGTGGTGCAGCCAAATTTGGTAATGGTTCACCATTTGTAGTAAGAGGTAAAGGTTATATAGAACTTAATCACACTACCAACTGTGATGATGTTTATTGGGATCATGGATTGAAGTATAATTTTTTGAGTGTTGCTAAGTTAAATAACAATGTTTCAGGTTGGAATTCAGTAAAGGTATGTGCAAAATCCTAGGAACTTCTAGAGATTTGATTGCTACTAGTAAACAGACTAGAGGTAACTTATTTTGATTGAATTCTACTAGTAAACACTACTTGATGGCTAAGGTTGAAGATAGCTGGCTATGGCACAAAATATTTTATCATGTTAATTTTGAAAATATGATAAAAGTCAGTAAGCATAAATGTGTTAGAGGTATTCCTATTCTAGCTAATCTTGAAAATGCTATGTATAAAGAATGTCAGTTGGGAAAACTAACCAGGTAGTTTCACAAGTAAGTTCTATTTATCTTAAAACATTCTTGACCTTGTTCACATTGACTTGTGTGGACTGATGAGAACAAAGAATTACTATGGAGATAAGTACCTTATCTTATTTGTTGATGCTTATTCAAGGATGATGTCTACTATGTTTCTAAAAGATACATCTGGTGCATTCTATATGTTCAAGGTGTCTAAGGAAAAAGTTGAAAAAGAAACAGGTAAATCACTAAAATGTCTTAGATCTGATAGAAGAGGTGAGTTTACTTCACATGAGTTTATAACTTTCTATGAAGAACATGGATTCAAGAGACAAATGTCTGCACCTACTTTCATTCCCAATTCAGGATAGCATTCTGATTCCCAAATAACTACTTATCCAGACTTCCATTTGGCCAATATTTTTGTAGACCAGAAGTAACTCTCCCTTTTGATGGCACCATCCTAAAAGCTGCACAAGGTTACGGTGTCTCAGCCTGCTGATTGTGGCAACCTTGGAAGCATACTCCTTCTTTCATTGTGTGGAACCTTGGTATATTCTTTTGACAGCCACCACCTCCGCCGTGTTGGGAAGGATGGCCCTGTAGATACCACTAAAGCTGCCTTGCCCAAGCTTTTCAATGTCGCAGAAGTTTCTAGTCACGACACATAGCTCGTCATAAGAGAACTTGCGGGGTCTTCAAGAAAAGCATTCATCCAGCTCTCGACCACTTTCTTCTCTTGTCTCCCCACTGGATGTTCTTCTTTTGCGATACCACCGTACAACTGCAAATAATAAAATGCATATGAAAAATAGGCAGGTAAAGACTGAAATCAAAACAACTCTCTTAGAATCCTAAGTTGTACTATCTTCATACCCATCACTTCCATTGTTTTCATTTCCACCGCTTCCAGGGGAGTCATACCCACCATTTCCAGGGGAGGCATTAGGAGGAGAAGGAAGAGAGGGAGGGTGCGCAAAGATATTTGAGTTCTGAGGAGGGGGCGCAAAGTTATCCAAGTTCCAAGGAGTAGGCGCAGAGTTGTCCTATTTTATAGCAGTCAAAGCAGAGATAAGGAGGAGGAAGAGAGGGAGAAGGGCGATCAGAGGCATGCCTTCCCTAAAAATTATGTGCACCGAGAAAGACTCAAGGCAGAGTATATATCAGATCTAACAAACTACCTTGATAAACTTAAACTCTGTCTAGACTCATTTTGATAACGAGAATATTTTTAACTAATAGTATTTTTGGAAGGAGTATAACAAAATTAGTACTAGCAATTGCACCTAGGTGTGTAATGGGTACGCAAAAGATATATTGAAGATCATATGGTCTTTAACAGATTTTTAACACTATTTTTTGTATACATTTGTGCAGTGTGCATGAAGTCAATTGAGAGTTCATTTTGAAAATGTTTTTGTTTATAATAAAAGAGTTAGTGCGCAAGTGATAGCTTCAAGTGAACTCTGCATCTACTAGAGAGAGCCAAACACAACTAATATACAATCTTGAATCGAGTAGATAATTAGGATCCATTGCTAATCGGTTCATGTTATGTTTGCAATACGAAGATAAGGAGATGAACAAAAAGAGGGAAAGATGGAGGAGCATAAAGAGGTAGAGATGGAGATGGTGATGTAGATAGAGGAGAGGGATAGGGAGAGGATATGCAGAAATAAAGAGATGAGAGAGGAAGATGAAGAGATTATATTTAATTATATCTAATAAAATAAATTGATAAATCATATTTAAAATGTTGTGACTTATATAAGTTTTTATTAGATCTAGAATTCTAAATAATATAATATTTAAGTTATCACACTATAAATTTATTACAAACATTTAAAATAATGACCAAGTTACTTTTAAGTTTTTAAAATAAAATAAGAATATAATATGTTTTTCAAAGTGAAAAACTTAAATAAAAAGTAAACATATGTAAAAAATAAAGTGAACATTTTAAAAGCCCAAACCATAAATCATTCTATTTTATTTATTTTTTGGTTTATCCTGTATATATATA
>MU228182.1:784398-796337 GCA_018584345.1 Thuja plicata | reverse complement strand
CAATCCAGAATCAGATCTTGGGGTGCAATAAGGTTTCTCAGATAGTGAATTTTTACATTTAGAAGAAAATAGGTGCGCCAAGTTTTCAGCGATAATGAAATTTACATTTAGTAGCAAATCGATGTACAAAGTTTTCAGAGAGAATGAATTTTGCATTTAGTTGCAAATAGGTGCACGAAGTTTACAGAGATGATGATTTTTACATTTAGTAGCAAATAGGTGGACTAAGTTTTCAGAGATGGTGTTTTTTACATTTAGCATTAAATAGCTGCACTATATTCTAGTTATAGGATATAAGCTCTAATTACTCATTTGCAACCTTCCAGAAAACTACACTAAATCAGCTACAGACATTCCTATCCAAGAAAATAAAATCCAGATCCATACATACCAGGATCGAATCCGTCTGTATTCGGTGAATCTGACGGTGCTAAAATGGTCACTCGGCATATAACTACGTTGCTATCACCAAAACAACAATCAAACTCACAAAAGATTCAGAAACTGAAATAAACCCTGAACTGGAAGAGGAACGCAAATTTTGAAATTCCAAACTGACCGGAAGAAGCGGAACCAATAGAGAAATTGTGTTCTTCTTCTTTTCAATTCCTCTAGGTATTTCTTTTCTAGGTACTCTGTTTTTGGGTATTAAGCGTAGGCGTGAAAGAGTCCAGCAGAAGGTCGAGAATGAAGACACACCGAGATAGCTCAGAACATTCACATGCAAAGAACCCAGAACAAGAAGAAAACCAAAAACCGATGACGTGTAAAGGTCAAAAAAAAATGAATGGATCAGACCCTTTCAATGGTAGTCATTGCCTTCTCCCTAATGGGCAACCGTCGATCAACAAAATCAGCTCGATTGTGTCCATAGTGAAACGCCAGCAGATGACAGTGCACGAAAATGAAAAAGATCAGATTGTTTGCAGGATGGTGGCAGTCATTCCCTAATCCTCCAACTGCAACCGTTGATCGGTTAATTTTGCCCGAGGCCTTTCAAAGGAAACGCCTATGGCGTAACTAGTACGGATACTCGGTAGTGGCTAAATTGCCAACTAAAACGTATTGTTTATAGAGGATGAGGGAAAACAACACTATGTGTCCCTTTTGTAAGAGGATATGTTTTAGTTTTTTGTTCAAACGTTTCCCATGTCATTATAGAAATCTTGGATGTCATGACATTGACATGTTGAACATTGTTGTTGAATACAAAATTGGGAACATTGAACATTATCTAGATGTTTTTGCAACAGGTAATATAGAACTAGCAATTGCATCTAGGTGTGCAATGGGTACACCAAATATGTGGGCAAGCTCAATTAAAGAATAATTTGGTCTATTTTTTCATACATTTTGCAAAACATGAGGTCAATTGGTTAATATGAAGTTGTTTTCACAATAAAAGTAGGGGATCCAAGCATAATTGAAACAAAATCTTTCAACCAAGAATATAATTAGATTCCATTTTTTGCGTAGTGTGTTGTCGTGTTTGTAATAGGTAGAGAGAGGGTAAGATAGGGAGGGAGAGACATCGATAGAAAGTAGAAGAGATAAAAGGAACTAGAGAGAGATGGATACAAAGGAGAGGAAACTAGAGATGGAAGGGGGAGATAATGAGAGAGGGAGAGAGAGAGTAGAGAGGGATAGATAGATATCAAAAAGATAATTATATAGAAAGGAAGAGAGTGAAAGAGGGATAAATATAAAAAATAAAGATAGAGATAGGAAATGATATATAAAGAGATAGAGAGAGAGTGAGAGATATAGGGTAGAGAGAGCTGAATGGATAACACTAGCAATTTCACCTTGGTGTGCAATAGGTACGCCAAAGATATGTTGAATGGTACATTGAAATAGGAAATTTGATTTAATGTAATGGGTTTTGTATATTTTGAAATGTAGGTTTTTAATCATATATTTGAAAATGGTTAACTCTGATTAGTTAATATAATTATTTTATGAATTTAGTATATATTTATCAAATTTATATGCTCAATGTTAATTAGTAAAACAATTGACAAGGTCTTCCTTCTCGGAGGTTTCATACTTTCAGACTCCAAAGCCTCCTTTAGACTTTTGCACACTGAATGTCTGAAAGCATTTCATCAGCCCCTAAAACCCTTCAAGATTTCAGGTTTTTGCACTCCGATTTTATTCAAGTTTTTCGCACTCTGCAAGTTCGAAAGGGCTTGCTTCGCCACAACCTCATCTTTCGCAATTTCATCCTTTTCACAACCCGAACTTGTCTTCGGCATTCGAAAGCCTGAAAAGGTTGAAACAGATAAAAACTTCATTTATGGCTACTTAAGAGCCCTCTACTTCTGATTTTCTTAGTTTTTTTTCTTTCCTGCTTTAGTTGTTTCCTTTCAATAAAGATACTGATACTTGCATATTTTCTCACAGGAATGCCTCAGAAGCAAAAAACATCACCGATGAAGTACCTATTCAAGGAGAACCATCCCCCTTAAAAGATTGGATATAAGCATATAGAGATCACCGATACAGACATCAGGAACGTAGACTGGGATTAATTCCTAGTAAGATGTTCCCAACTAGTAAGAATGACTGAAGACCACCTCCCTGGGTCTGTCAGGCCTAGTCAATGCAACAACACATCTAGTGGTGGTCATGTCCTCTGAGCTTATCATGACCTTATCCAACCATTACATACAAGATGGAAAGGTGGTCAAGAATACAGAAGGATAGATAGTCCTTGACCTGATGTCAGATAACATTGAAGAGTTCTTCCATCTAAAGAAGGGTGTGGACAAGTTCTATGACTTCTATATAGAAAAGGGGTTGAGATGGTTTAGGAACAAGATTGAAGATTCCTACGAGATTTAAAACTGGGAATACCTCCAACATCCTCTCCCAAAGAACAAACTAGACAAAATAGATCTCAGGAGGGGATACTTAAGGGATGACATCTAGGTTGTAGTTACATTAATAAGTCAAGTATATGGACTACCTCATTCCATCCAACTCGAGAAATGGATGATCTTATTGATAGAGAAGATCAGGAACCACAAGGCCAGTTTTTATTGGGTCACCATCCTAAGTGATAAATTGGATGAGCAACTAACTACAGTTAAGCACAACCCAAAGTTCTATATGACTACATATATAGTGTACTTGTTAGCTGCACAGGCAGACTATCTGGGGCTCACAAAAAAGGGAAAATTCAATGAACCAAATGCATGGCTTCATATTATCTATCCACAATTGGTGAGAAGGACCTGATATTCCTTAAGATAGCCCAGACTATAGAATAGTGAATGATGCCTTTATCTTTGCAGTCATTAGATCCATAGAGCGTGACTATGTGAAGAGATTATCAGAAGAAGTTGCTGCCAAAATAATGGCCATAGGGGCATACTATATATTGTGTAGAACTCTCACGTACATCTAAGTGGCAGGCTCTACCCTGCACCCCAAGAAGCTACTAAGGTACCCATCTGATTGGGTAATCATCCTAGAAATGGCTTGACAGCTTGCAGATGCATACAAACACATCAAGCATAAGAAGAAGCATTGTTGGGACTTCCCCATTTCTCTAGGCCCCTACACTCTCTAGGAAATGAAGATCTCTAAGTCATTTGCCTTTGAGTGGGATGAGTTCCTACTCCAACTATATAAAAATATCTAGGCCCGATTCAACCCCACAGGCACGTACATTTGTATCATTGACAAGCTCTACATCCATGAACCACAGGTCAAAGATCATTGGATAAATTGTGTGGATGACTATGAGGTGAGGATCAGGGATTATTGCAGGATTCCCCTCACACTAGCACAAGCGGCCTTACAGATCATTATTCTCCCCAGGGTTTGGGAGAAGGATTCAGATAATGTACTAGAGTCAATTTATACACTTGATAAAATATACAATAGGCCTATCTTGAATACAAATATAGATAAGGAGGAAAATGACAGTATAGAATTTAGAGAAAGACATGTGGTCATAATGACTGAGGCATGAATCAACATGCCCTATCAAATGGATCCTATTCCTGTGAAGATACTAATGGATCCACCCAAGAAGGAAGATAAGAAACATGGAGAAAGGTTCATAGTGCCCCAATACAAGAAGGCTCCACCTCAAAAGCCGAAAATAGTGTATGAGCATAGACGTGTAGTAGAATATGGTTCTAATCCTTGGCACAAGGCCTAGGAAACTAGGATGACAGGGAAAATAGATCCTCCTATTAGATCATCACAAACCACCCAAGAGGAAGGCCCTTTCAACTCTGACCCTTCACCCTCTACCACTGGAGAGGGGAAGAGAACTTATAAAAGAAAGAGAGCTTCCGCCTCTCCATGATTGGAAACCTTACAAGAGGAACCAAAATTGGAAGAGGTACCCTTGGTGAAAAGGACAAGATCTTAGGTAGCCTCTCTGAGGAAAAAGGAGATCCCAAGGAAATAGGAAGAGGCTCCTAAGGACCATGACAATCTGTTGGATTCCCTAGGCTCGGATGAGTTTCTCATGTCCAATTTTTAAGGCCTAGAGGGTTTTGCAAATCAGGGGCAGGATACACCCGACTCAACAGTAGGAATTGACTTGGGAACATAGGCGTCCATCCAGCCTCAAATGATCCTTCACTAATAAAATTTTGCACATTTTTTGACGAGAATAGGTTGATTGCTCGACTGGAAAAGGTAGATCAATCGACCAAATGTGTCATGGAAGTTTTGTTGTCAAAAATTTCCATGACTGGCATATTCATCGTAAAAACGATGACCAAAAGGTCAGAAAAAAGGCTTTGTGAAAGATTTTGTGCATGTGCCTTTCACCCTAAGCCCTTTGCACAGTTCATCATTTTTTTTACCTTCCTAACAGTTAGAAACGACGAGGATTCTATATGAACTATGAACGGATCAACAAACTATCATCAATGTGTCGACTACCATTTGTCGATATATTCATCGTTCATATAGAATCTCATCATTTTTTACTGTTAGAAAGGTCAAAAAAATGACGAACTACTTTATTTTTTTAAAAAAATTCACAATGGTAGAGCAATTAATGTTTTATACCATATTCTCTATTGCAAATAGATATCTAAGGGATACAATGTATATGAGTAACAAAGCTTCATCCTCCACATATAGGATACGGGGTCTGAAGGATATCTGCCACCAATTCAACATATCAAATACTTAAAGACTTGAAGCAATATAGCAACATCTTATTCTTTATTGTGGGTGATCAAGGCATTGTTCTACTAAATTAATAACACTCATAGGTTAGAGTTTGAACTTAGGAAAATGATCTAATCTTTCTATATTCCCTTTGAGTACAATATCACTTGGATCTGATATGTAGAAACAATATTGATTTTGATTCAATGAACCTACAAGCTATATCTTTTCCCCTATCTTCATTCTTAAAATATTTTTGATGCTGGCAAGAGTCTTTTGGTGACATATTAAGAAACAATAAATTTGAATAATTTCCATGTGCATTTGACTACAAGAAACATGCTCATGGTGTCACAGACATAGGGTGGCCTTTGAGCATAGAAATCATGTTGAACATAAGAGTGCACTTAAATGTAAAACATTTGTAGCATTATATAAATAAACTTATGAGAAAAGGATTTTCTTTTCACAAATTGTTTAAACATGTCAAAACCAATTATGGAAGCATTGATAGAAGACTATGGGGGAATCCATGATGTCAAAATATAACATTGAGGGGTTATAAGAATAAAAAATGTATCTAAGAAAATTTCAAAATTTTAATAGAATAAGACAGGTTATAAGACTCAAATATAGCCAAACCACTCTTCTTCTGGCAATGTTGTTGAAGACAAAATAGTGAAGTTGTCAACTGATCTGATGATGTCAATTATGACTTGAAGCTTTGGATGCCCAAAATATGAGAAGAGAGAGAGAGAGAGAGAGAGAGAGAGAGAGAGAATGTTAGTTTGTATTCCTCTCTTCTTGTCTTTGGGCATCCAATGCTCGAAGTCATGTTAGTGTCTCTCATTCTTTGTTGAAGTTATGTCGAGATAAACAAGAAATTTGTGATATAATTTAAAGTATCAAGATCCATTGTAGAACCATCATTTTATTTTATGTAACACTCGATTCTTGAAGATATATCTCCATTGTTTTTTGTCATCCTTTAAGATTATTAAAGAGATATTAGTTACTATAAAATTTGCACTAGAATACAACATGTATATTGTACTGACTTTAGAGTCAATAATAAACATAAATGGAAGTTGTAAAGTTAAAATATACAAGCATGGAACCCCACCTTCCACATTACTACAAACTAATTAGAATATATAACAAAATATCTACAAGAACCATAACCATGTTTCATACCTCAAAAAGTATATATAGTAGTTAAGTAGTTCGTCAATGTCAAAGTTAAACAGATATAGGATGAGATTGTTAACATGCCCATTAGTGAAAAAATAATCTGCATAGATTTACAAATTATACTTTAAAAGAAAATTCAAAGGTTTTCCACACATATCTTGCTTTAGAAAATAGTTTCAAAAGATATGAATAAAACTATATGCCTTGAGAAAGCCTCTTAATTTTAGCTTAAAATTTGTCTGCTCACCCTATAAATTTTGAATCATGATGCTTAGTGACTATGGTAACTGTACAACTATGCTCTCTATTTTATTGATCTTTAGAACACAAAGGAACTATGACATTATCTACTTCTCCATAAAAAATCTGCATGCAGTAAATGCCAAAACTAGAATTTAATAAAAAAAATGTCAAAGATTTGTATGCCAAAAATATCCACCAAAAGAAAATAAAATTTTGGAAATAGATAAATTTTCTAAAAACATCTTACTCAAAAAATGATGGATCATGTTGGTCACCATAAGGTACTATCTCTTTTATTAATCTTAGCGTCTCCATGACAAAATTCTTTAGTAAGAGTAAATAAAAAATAGTAGACCATGTAGACCAATGGATGTCAAAAAATCTAGCGATAAAAGTGGCCAGCAACCATCAAATTCCCTAAAGAATATCAAGGGAAAGGGAAATGCAATATTATTCATAAGGAAGATAGACAAATGTCATAAGACTAAATTTTAAGAGAAATGAAAAGGACAATGATAGTTCATAAAAGCACAATGGTCCTCAAGTGTAATATCGCATACCTTATCAATAAGATTTGTGATATAATTTAAAGCATCAAGATCCATTGTAGAACCATGGTTGTCTTTTATGTAACACTCGATGCTTGAAGCTATCTCTCCATGGGTTTTCTCATCCTTAAAGATTATTAAAGAGATATTAGTTACTATAAAATTTGCACTAGAATAGAGCATGTATATTGTACTGACTTTAGAGCTAATAATAAATATAAATGGAAGTTGTAAAGTTAAAATTATACAAGCATGGAACCCCACCTTCCACATTACTACAAACTAGTTAGCGTACATAAAATACATTAAAGGTAATCCACTACCACTCCCAAAAATCTCATATAAACATGAATTCTCTATCTACAACTTATCCCAAAAGAATTATACTATCCAAATATTGGAAAAACATACATTTTGAGTCTTTACAAGAAGAGAAATTGTATTCTTAACCAAATTTCCACTCACTATCCTCCAAAATAATAGTTAGCCCAATTAATTGTAACATACTCCCTTTGTAATAAATAGAACCAGTGGCCAATTAGAAAATAGAAAAAATCTAGTAACCAATTATAAAATAGCACCCAAAAATATTAATTGTGATATGATGAAAAACTATAGGAGAAAGGTGAATATTTAGTCTCTCAAGATACTCTTAGAACAATATTCTGGAAGGAGCTACAATTGTTGTAATAAATTCATTTTTTTCCATGAATTAAGGGGAGATGATTCTTTTGAATGAAGAGTATAAAAGGAGACTAGAAGTTTGTGGCACAACATGAGAAATTTTGGCAAAGATTTTTGACAATGGCAGCTAATGTGACAGTCTTAAATAATGAATCCTTCAACATTATAGCTGAAAGGTGAAATTATTATTTTATTCAATGGCTCTAAATTTTCCCTTTTGAGAATAGTAATTTTGTTGACTCTTAATGTGACCATTACCTTAATGTAAATGACACCAACATTTTATCAACACCATCTTAAAAGAATAAACTTATCATGTCCATTAGAATATAACACAATTCAAAAATCAACATATTACCCAAAAATCTTGGAGCTAAAACCTTTAAATGGAGCTGGAAGCTCACAAATTTTATTTCAATTTCCAGCATTTATATTGTAGAATCTCCCCTATAGACTATATAATATTAGATGTAGTTTGGGTCAGAATATTGGCTCAATAAAACAAGGCTCCTATATTTTTTCACAAGGTTTTGGTGAATAAGTATGGTAGGGTTTTGGAAGTTAAGAGGGTTCCACATTGGGTAACATTTTGTTGATTTACTGCACTATTTGATTGAAACAAGATTTTATTGATTTCTCAAATATTAAAAACTAGGATCAAGCTCTGTAAGCCTTGATATTCTAATTGAGTAGAAGAGCTCATTGCTAAAAAACAACAAAATGGACCACAAAAATAACAAGAAAATTTCTAAGCATTAAAAACCATAATTACATTTTATCAAAACAAAATAAATTCTAGGAACAAGTTAGAATTTTCCTTAATTCACAAGCTACAAGGAACATGTGCCTTAATTGATCTAGATGCCGAGATCAAGATAAAAAAGCCAAAAAAAAATTGTCAAATTTTGTTCAAACATGCATTCTTGGGGGAGATAGCTATAGTTCTAGACAATGTGGACAATAATCTTATGATGCCTTTGCCATAAAATTCCTATTTGATCAATTTTCATGGTGGGGTGGTGAAAAAGAACTCATTAATAAGGTCTCTTGGAAGCTAGGTGAGGTGATATGGAGTAGAGCCTTCTCTTTTTGAAATAGTTGTCTCACATTATTGCCTACTCAGAGGAGGAGTGGCTAATGAATTTTATGCTTGTGGACAATGAGGAAGACAATGATATTGCTAAGCTGGTTGATCTCCTAGAACAGTCTAGATGGAATTGAACCCTTTGATCTTCCATAGCTAGGCAAGATTAAAGTAGCTCCTCAAGGTTGTCTCGCAGTCTTACATAGGAGATTATCAGGAACGTTTCATTGATCCTATAAATTTATTGTAGAGTGCTTATTTTGTTGAAGTGCTCAAGGAGGCATGGAATGTTTATTGTAGAATGCTTACTTTGTTGAATTGCTCAAGGAGCCAGGGTATTTTTATGGGTTATAGGATCATTTTATCTTGAGCTTCACTTGGTTTTGAGAATTTAGTTTAATATTATCTACTTAACAATGCCAACCACGTGAAGGTGGAAGCTCATTTTACCCCACCCCCCCTAACATCACTCTAAATTCCCCATTAACATCTAACATTCATTAATTCATCCATTTATGAAATATAAAATTCAATCATTATAATCACATAACATTCAATAAACCTAAAATTAATTAACAATTGGACATTCATCAATAACTCATCAACATTCAGTAGCACAAAATTACATTCATTAAAACAATGTAAATATATTATCAAAAAAGGTTTATTCCAATCTTTTCTTTTTTGGTTTCTTAATTGGTATTTGCATGTAATGGCTTAGTGGAGCATCAAGATCTTCGTCATTTCCCTCCTCTTGTTCTTGTGAACCCAATGTATGTCGCCTCCTATGTGACGTAAGAGGACACTAGTGTGCAAAAGGGGGGTCCACTACAATAAAAACTAAATGGGTTAGATGCACAACATTTTATATTAGTGTTATAAGTATTTCATTAATTAAAAGATGATAACAACCGATCAAAAAAATTTAAAATAACATAACAGAGATTTTATTTACCTGACAATACCACATCATCTCAAATATGGTGAACACTTGAATCATCCTCCAATTTTAATTTAAAATGTTAACATGTATTAAAAATTACACTATTAATGTTCAATAGAAAATGAATACCTCCATCATTGCGATGTACATCAAGGTCTTCATCATGTGGAGGTTTTGTGAAAGGATTACAAGGCTGCATTGCAATGTCATGCGCTAAAGAGGTTAAATAAACATCAAATAGATTATTGCTCAAGTATTCAATTTGAAATAATTTTCATTTGGCCTACTTACCTGTGTGTGAACCGATGCAAGAGATTGTTGGCTTTGGCGTAGGCATTCGGCCACAACTTTATAGCCTTCCTTTAAGACAATCTTTTTGTCTTCTTCTGTGGGTGCTACATCAAAATCTGAGCCCTAAATTTTTGGCTTAATATCATCAGTTCTGCAGGTAGTGTTTGATTAAACAAAATTGTTTGCAATTTATAAAAAAATTGATTCAAAATTTCATTTAGTGATACTTAGAATTCTTGCTTGAAGTTTCAAATAACCACTAGAGCCAAGTTTGTGTTGGCCAATCTTTTCTATTCTGACCTTTGTAGCCTTTGATGTGTCCTGTAGTCTATGAAAAGTTCAAAATATGTTAGATTATAAAAATAAAAAATATCACTAATTAGTGCATAATTACGTTCTACTTAATACTATCGCATACCTTCTATTGTTGTTTACTGGTGCAACTCCTCTTTGGCTTTGCGCTTTCTCCTTTGCATCCAAAATGAATTCCTTCCACACCTTCTCTGGAATCACAAGAGGACACTCGTACATTGGGTTGCTCGCTAGATTCCTTCTGTATGCATCCCTCACAATATTTAGTTGTTTGCAAGCTCTCTCAAGAACATTGTCACTGTCAAAAATGTTACTTCCAAAGAGCTCCTCTAAATATTTTATGAGCTAATCTTTTAATTTTGTATCCTCTAAGTTCCACCTTTTAAGAAAAAACAAAGTTGTTAGGTAAACCAATTAACTGAAGTTGTGTACCTTGAATATAGTAAAATAAATCGATGAAAGGAAAAATATTCTAGAAATTATATGAAATCAAAGCAGTGGGATAGGGTTAGTTAACATATGATGTTCCACCTTCTAGGTATGGTAGACTTGAATAGCAATAATGTCATCTCATGAATCTTTTCATAAAAAATATCATTCCCTGCAAACACATCATGGGATCATCAATCCAAAACGAGTTATGAATAAGTAAATTAAAATTAGAATATAAATAATAATAATTTTAAAGTACCTGGAAGCTTAGGTAATTTTAAGGGAATCACATCTTCATCATTTAACAACAATGACATCTACAATTTTCCCACACTAGCAACACAGGTAGATACAAGAAACGTCGTTGAATTATCACCACTACCGGTCTTTGTATCCTGAGGAGGTGTATCTTGTACTGCACAAAATTATTCCACTATGGAATGTGTTAATGTTTGTATCTTCAGTCGTATGATCATTAGAATACATATAATATATGTTGATTAATAATAATATAATATATATGTTATATTATTATTAATTATATAAAATTTAATATTTAATATTAAATTATTATATTATTATTATTCTTAATTAATAATTGATTTATGAAACATTATAAGATTGATTAAATTATAATTAGTTGGAAGAGGTATGTCCTTTCTTATAAATAATAATGAATAGACATCTCCCAAGAAGGGACATGTCTCTCCTATCCTCATTCCCAATATAAATGAAAGAGAGATTGTTGCATTTGGAAAAGACATACAACATAGAGTGTTATTACATTTGCAGCTATCCTAAAAACTTAACATGGTATCAGAACCAGACTGCAAATGTAAGAGAGTAGTTTGTTGATGGTGAATGTGTGGTTGTCTCACAAAATATATTCTCAGTAAAAGGACCATATCTCACAAATTCACCATTGGATTTTTCTAAATTTTTGATATGTTGGTTAAAACCTAATTTCAAATAATCTCACCAAAGCGATTAGAGAAAAAATCTTGGAGTCAAAAGTTATGATGGACTATGTACGGGTCTATGTGAAATTTCTGAAAATGACTTTCATTAA
>MU228182.1:734679-782710 GCA_018584345.1 Thuja plicata | reverse complement strand
TTAATCATATTTTGATGAATTTTATCTTCCCTAACTAAGAGGGAGTGTTGATGTCTTGTGTAGATATGGTAAGGGTCATAAGTGTTGACATGAGAGACCACTACACATTTTGTTTGATCATCCTCCCTAGCTAAGAGGGAGTGTTAATGTTTGTATCTTCAGTCGTATGATCATTAGAATACATATAATATATGTTGATTAAAAATAATATAATATATATGTTATATTATTATTAATCATATGAAATTTAATATTTAATATTAAATTATTATATTATTATTCTTAATTAATAATTGCTTGATGAAACATTATAAGATTGATTAAATTATAATTAGTTGGAAGAGGTATGTCCTTTCTTATAAATAATAATGAATAGACATCTCCCATGAAGGGACATTTCTCTCCTATCCTCATTCCCAATATAAATGAAAGAGAGATTGTCGCATTTGGAAAAGACATACAACATAGAGTGTTATTACATTTGCAGCTATCGTAAAAACTTAACAGAATGCATCCAAGATTAAAGTACAAATCAAACCATAACTAACACATAATCAAATATAGAAAAACAAGGACCTACAAGGTATAGATCGTGCAAACATGGATTTTTTCATGCTCCTTGTTGCCAAAATTACAATTGATAATGGCATCCTCATAGGAGGAGGCATTTGGAGTACATCATGACCTAAATATACAATTTGAAGTGAGGAGTTAAGATATATATGTGAGTTTGAATAAAACTATTAAATCCAATGAAAATGTGAATTTCTAATCAGTAAGACCAATGAAGTTTGTAACTTGTTAACTTAAGAATTGCTTTACTTGCGGGACCTATACTAGTACCAACCTCACCGCGATGTCCATGAGGAGTTGCTTGAGTAGTAAAAAGATCTTATAAGAACACATGCATATTTAGGTTCATGACATAAAAGAGTATAAAATATAAAAATGTATTGATCTTTTGTTATAAATAAAGACTCATTACTGCTTACATCCGAATTACGTGCTTTCCGCACCAATAATTCTTTCCTCGCCAACAATTCCTCACTTGGATCTGGATCAAGCAAAATGCAAAGAATTTTTGAACTGATTTTATTTAATTGCTTCTTGATAATATACATGGGGTTAGGCCTATCTTGGATGACATCATCCATATACTCCATTATGGGCATTATTGTTGTAGGCACTTTTCCCTTTCCTTGAACATCAATTTGTGATAGGAATATCAGTAAAACTATGAGAATAACTCCAAAACCCTAAAGAAAAGAACATAATAATATAACATTTTTCTTCTATATTATTTGTACAATTACAATAAGGTTTACCTTTGCTGAAGAATGGGTGGGAGTAAAATCCCCACCTCCATCATCACATGGTGGATCCATGTCGTCTTGTGACAAAGATTAAATATTAAAAATTCAGCGAAATGAAAGCAACAGACTTAACAAAAAACACTTATTAATAAAATGATATATTGGAGTCATAAATTGGAGGTTAGTTTAAATGGTATATAGTACTTACCACCCCCATGATAGTGTCTTTTTTTTGTATCTATGCAATTCAAGTGGTAATCTCTTAGCAGTTCTTGCCCTTCACTTATTGATTTTATCGCACATACAAAAACATGATTCCCCTCACGTGCCTCAAATATGCAATTAGGACTCTTATTAGTTGACCCAGGTCGGGTACTATTTATAAAACCCATAATATTCCCTGTTTCTTTTGGCCTTATGTCAATGTACATAGCAAATCCTTTACTTTGATAAAAAAATTTGTTGTATATAATTCACTGACAATGCATACCTACACATACTTTTTTTATATCAAACAATCCGCATCCAATTACTATAATTGTAATAAGGCTCGACAAACTCCATCAATTCAACAAATTTTTTGTAACACACCTTTATGTCATTTATGGAAAATAGGCCCAAACCATACAATGACGATGGAGCTATATGATATATCCTCTCATTAACACAAAAATCAGTGTTAATTGGAGGTAGTTCCTTGGGTACCCATTCTTTCAGAAGATGTGTTTACCTCAAGGGAACCTCAAATTCATCTATGGTCTCATTTTCATAAGAACATGACCCCCCTTCAGAAAAGAAAAAATGCACATGTTTATTGAATTTTCTTCTAATCTTTTGACCTCTGGTCGATTTCCCTATTTTAGGCCTACTACATGTCTCACTTTCGTCTTCTATTCCCACATTTCCCTGACTCAAGGAGGACAGACCTGACAAGTACATATTAGGTGGTTCCTACAGTCCATCAAATGATAGATATAGTTGGTAAGGAGCGATATATTTTGCTAAATGAGGTTAATGATGATGTAATCTATAGTGTATGTTAACATATATACCTGTTGATCGATGTCACTATGCAAGATCCTCGTAAAAGGTGTACAATTTCCTGCATATGTGAATCATTTATCTTAAGTTAGCCAAAAATTACATGATACCTATGCTACAAATTACATAGAAGATAACATGAAAAATATGCATTCATCATAATCATTGTATATTTTTTAATTCCTTACCTTTACATTATGTGTGCTATGTAGGATTGTCAACAAAAGGGGTGATGATGTCTATAGTCAATTGCCTATTTCCACAAAGGGCTACAATCACACACAATATATGCATGTAATCAGAACCAACAATTTAGAATCATAAGCAATATATTGGTAATTCGTTAAATAATAAATACATTAAATCTACGAGTAATAAATGAAACACATGTATCATAAATCACATATGTTGTAATCATTAGAAATCAACACATTAATTTAATTGTACTATGACATTAGAGTTTAATACATAATAAATTAGTTATGAAAACATATAAGTCAAAGAAATTTATATGACTAGAACAATATCACCATCATCATCATGACCATCATTTTCATCATCATCCTCAACATCATCATCATCATCATCATCATCATCATCACCACCATCATCACCATCATCATCACCATCGTCATGATCACCATCACCATCACCATCACCATCATCATCATCACCACCACTACCATCACCATCATCATCATCATCTTCTTCTTCTTCTTCTTCTTCTTTGGTTTCTTCTTCTTCCATCACGTTATACTTTACTGGCCTTCCTCTTGGATCATGTCTAACAACAAATGACCAACCTAGTTTTTGTGGAACCTCTATGTAAAACTCTCACATTGGCTTGGAAGAATATAGGGCTCATCTCCAACTGGCTCAAATGACCTTGTAGTAATCATTGTAAATCTATTATCATGTTTAATAATGGTTCTATCAGGATCATTTTGATTCAGTCGTAGCCTGTACCATTTGACGACGAATAGAACTAATTTGAAGGATTCAAAGTCACACTCAAGTATATCATCCAAAATGTCATAGAATCAGTCTTGAGATTTTTGAGGATGCATGTCATTTCTAGATGAAATATTAGTGACCTCCAAGACTGCAGTTATCC
The DNA here is from genome assembly GCA_018584345.1 of Thuja plicata. Taxonomy (NCBI): domain Eukaryota; kingdom Viridiplantae; phylum Streptophyta; class Pinopsida; order Cupressales; family Cupressaceae; genus Thuja; species Thuja plicata. Next base: position 779,242 of record MU228182.1, on the reverse strand, counting down.
CATAATCACAAGTTTTCTTTGTGTCGTCCAACTTTTTTATGAGAAATTTATGGCCATGGTAGTACATAGCTTTGTGGTGCTTGACCTGCAATTTTTCAAACATGTGAAAATCATTTGCATCGTAAGTTGATATTAAACATAGGGTCATGATTAATAAATTTATACGTACATGTCTACCTCTTAAACCATTTGCTAGATCAATTACCATTGGCGTAACATTGGAATCTCCATTACGATGAGCTTCTTTAGTCAATCAAGCAACAACTTCCCATGTTAATGAGTGATTATTTTTTGACATAGTTCAATCCATACCGTCATCCAATCAAGATTGTTTACAATATAAAAATGTAGTGCATCCCACTCTCAACCAACTGTATAAAAAAGACCACTTAAAAAAAATTCAATTAAAGATTTATAATAATTAATTAACTATAATAACATCTTATAATTACCTTTGACTTTCCTCAATCTACCTTTCCCCATCAAGTACTCCCCTTCGAATTTGTTAATGGCATTGGGGTCCCATATGCTATCTACATGCATCTTTGCTGCAAACTTAGGAAGATATTGACTAATGTAAACCATGGTCTGGTATACCATATATCCCTTCACCATAGCACCCTCAGGATATGCTCTTTTTTGAACCAAACCCTTCAAAAATTCTAGGTGTATCTCAACCATCCACATTGACCTAGTTTGTATAGGTCCACACAATTAAATCTCCTCAACTTGATGTATGAGGTAGTGTTCTTGTGCATTGAAAAAAGTAGAAGGTAAACACTTTTGTATTTTACACATAAGATGATGAATTTCTCTCTTCCAATATTGTATATCTTCTTTATTGATTTCTTTCAATGAAAACCACCTAGATGTGATTCAACACACAAAAATATATAAATGATACTTTACAAACAATATACAATAAATTACTGAAAAAGTAAAACAAGTCGCAAGTATAATATCTATACAACAAATCTAACAAATAACGCTTCTAACCTCATGTATTTTCCAAGATCATATATAACTTGTTTGACACTGTTGTCGAAGTGGTGTGGAAGAGATAAAGGTAGAATGTACTACGATAATTATAAAATGATCATTCCAATATTTTAGAGAATAATACAATGAAAACTACATGCAATATATAAATATATATAGAGAATAAAAAATAGCATGAACTACCTTAATAAAGGTATGCCAATTGTGTGTTTTCATCCCTGGCCCAAATTCACTTTTCTTTGATATGAGATTATTTATGTTCACAGCAAACCCTGTGGAAAATTAAATTTTTTTTATGACTTCTTTTATAACATTGTTTTGCTGCTCTGATAATAACCAAGGAAGGGCTCTTATATCAAATATGGTCTCCATTGTTATTTGATCGAATAACATTTTTTAATGCATGGTTAGAATCTTCAACGTCACTACAAATTTTGACAGTTTTTTCTTTATCATGTCTTTTGTCCAATAATTTTCATAATGTCTCTGTTACATTGTTTCCAATATGCATAGCATCAAACAAATGCATGATTGGGAGGTGCTCGTAGTAATTCAAACCGCTAAATTGTCTAGGATAACTTTTTAGTCCTTTTGGAAGTTGCTCATTGACACCTTGATGATCTTCACGAGCATCAATTACATCATCAATAAACAAAAGAAAATATCAAAATATAAATTTCAAACAAAAACCATTAGATTTAATGACATTACCTCATCGATTTATTCTATTGTATTCCAACTTCCATAGGTGAGGTGTCATTCTTCGTGGCTTTGATGCAGTCTCTTCTTTCCCATTGAAAATATGTTTTTCAGTAATTTGATACTTATGATTTCCTTGGAGAAAGGGCCTATACTCACCAAACACCTGCTTTCCTAAAAATTTTGAATGACGTGATTTAATCTTTGTACCACAAACTGGAAATGCAAATTTTTCCATTCTTTGAAGACCTACAAGATCATGTATAATTGGATTGAATATGTTGATTTTGATAATTGCAATTATCATGTGCAAACTTAGACATACAACAAAGATGTGTTAGCACTATAACATACCAAAAAATAGGTGTTAACAAGAGAACATACCACAAAAATGTGTTAGCCCAGGGGAATCATGTATTGTCCATCCAAGCATTACATGGAATTGAAGTTGTCTTTGTCCTATTGGTCTAGAGATGTCATACATAGTGAACCCATTCCATAAATCCAAAAACTCATCGATAAGGAGCTCAATATATACATTCATATCTTTGACTTGGTACTTACCTGATTGAATGAACAGAAACATTACATAATTATTGTCATTTTGATGCGATATTTATGAATAAATTTAGATGACTATTGAATGAAAAATACTTGGAACAATCCTTGCCAACATTATGTGCTCTCTCTTTATGGACATCCAAGGAGGAATTTTATTTTTGATAACAAAAATAGGCCACACCTCGGGTAAACAGATATCATCTCTCCAAATGGATTGACACCGTCTACTTCCAATGAAAGTTTGAGATTACAAAGTTCTTCTTTAAAGTGTGAAAAAGTTTCCTCTATGTCCTTAAATGCATAACCATCCACAGGAATTCTCATAATGTCATCTCAACTTCTATTGCGTGCATAGTAATCCATAAATTATGCAGACATGGAATAATGAGAATATATCAGAGAACCTTGCGAGGAACCTTTTTTGTTATTTGATCTATTCGATATCTACTAATATGACAATCAGGGCATTCTGTTGCAAATTCTTTTTGTTTATGATATATAATATGATCATTGGGACATGCATGTATTATTTGATACTCCATTCCAATATCTTTCATAATGGCAGATAGTTCCCGGTATGAGCAAGGTAAAATGCTTGATGGTGGTAACAAACACTCACCTATCAACCTATGGAAAAAGATATAATTAGCATACATGATTCACCCTTTGTTAACAATAAGGAAATTATGACTAAAATAGGTGAAAAGATGACATATATGACATACCTTAACATTCGTGACAATGCTACGTTGGATAAACCATTTAAAATTGTGAAGTTCACCAACAACAATACAATGGACAAAAGATTTGTTTGGGATAAATTATATAGGGGCTCACATGCCTTCTCAAGTATAGGTAATTCAAGGCCATCTTCATCATCATAATCATCTGTGCCAGTACTATCATCTTCAATCGTATTCTCTGGCACATGATCAACTGCAACAATGCAACCATCTTCAATTGTGTTTTGTGTCGCAGGATCATCTTCTTCCATGGAATCATTATCTTCTCCTTGGATATTCACACCTCTGTGTTCCTCCACTTGGAAATTCACATTCTCCGGATTGTTATGGTCCATAACATGTAACCCAGGGTGGTTAACCTATATCAAAATAATGACATTAAATTAACCACAAGCATGATCTCATCATCAATTGATTTATTATGTATATAAATTGTTAAAATAATATATTGAAATACTTATCACTGGACGAAAATTGTGCCCCCATTCAATGTGACCATGTTCTACAATGTTTCTCATTTGTTTTGACTAGAATTCTTTGAGTCTTTAAGCCCTTGCAATTTTTGTAGGGACAATAACATTTTCCATCACCTTTTCTTTTAAAATTAGCCCACAATCTAGAAATTGTCTCCTTGTTTTGTTCTAGGTTCATATTGTTAGACATGGTCTTTCTTCATAGAAAAATATTCAGGCTATAATTATACCAAAAAACTGCCTCCCATACTCTGAATTAAGATATTAACGTTGTAATCCATCAAATATAAACATAGCAACATTAGTACTATCTTGTATAAAATCAAGAGTAAATCCATTAAGTAGATTTTGATTGCAAAGCATTGTACATTTACTCTAATCATGATTCATATTTGATAGGAATGCTATTCATATTTGACAGGAATGCTAAGAAAATAAAATATAGATATAAAATATAAAATATCCACTTCGACATATCCCCTTCAACATTGTTGGAGATAAAGTGATTTCTCTAAGAAAGGTTTGGTGGTGAATATCCACATAAGTCGGACACAAGACAACTAGGAGTGTCAATTTGAGAGAATTGTGTAATTACAAATCACCAGTTTCCACTTGTGGCTACAGATTAAAAAGAACCCTATAAAAATCCCACAGCTTGGAAATAAACACTGTCAATAGGGACATTATGTTAAGAAATCCGTAAAACCACATTTAGCATTTAAGAAATCCCTACAACCATAAATTCCATTATTAAATCACCTTCATAGTCATCAATCCATCATTAGGACAAACATCCAATCACAAAAACATTATCTTTATTAAGGCATTATAGATGTTTTTTATATCTTGAATTGTTGATGGTATGCTTTTTTATATCATGAATGGGTATGTGTTTTTTATTTACTCTTTTTTAAGTTCATCTTAGTAGAGCTCTTACATGTAATGAAGAAAAAGGATGTAATGATGCTTGAATGAGAAGAAGCTCAAAAATTTTGTAGTAAGTAGTAAGTTGTAATGAGGAGAAGCTCAAAAAGTTTGTAGTAAGTAGTAAGATGTAATGATGCTTGAATGAGCATAAGCTCAAAAAGTTTGTAGTAAGTAGTAAGAATCCCATGAAAGAGAATGAAAAAGAGGGAGGGAGTGTTGCAGTATGAAGATTAGGCTAGCCATTGAAAGGATTTGGGGTCATAAGAGAAAAGGAATTATACAGTTGCTTTTTTAATTGGAGTCATTTTGTGCACTTTTGAAGCCATGGTGGGTAGACAACAGTATAAGGTCCAAAGAAACCTATTGAATGCTTTTGATATGTTGAAGAAAGGGATAGAGGGTATCTGAAACAATTGTTTTTTCCTCTGATGCTTTGGAGAAGTTAAGAGTTATAAACTATTTTTAGTCGCTGCAGGGATACAAGGCTAGACACCATGACTTCTTCCATCCTCTTTAACTCTATATCTACTTGGAAACTATGCCCTATTTTCTTGTAAGAAAGAAATGTGATAATGAGGTTGCTCTTTCATCTATACTATAATACATAAAGTAACTTTATAAGGGATGAAACAACTTAGGTTACATGCACAATAACTAATAAGATATTAACAGTAACTATAACTAAATTTGACTTCACAAAGCTCGGAAAAGAAATTTGAGTTCATAAGGCTTAGAAAATAATACAATGGTCATCTAGTTCCATATTATTATTTAATGACAAAAGTTTCTAAGGGAAGATAATTTTTTTATATTTTCTATTAATATTAGGTTTGACAATTGTTTTCATCATTCAAAAAGTTAGCATTCATAAGGCCTAAAGAAGAAAACAATGATCCTTATGTTATATTAGGTTCGACAATAATGATTTCCACGTACACTAGGATGAAACATTTATGGTAATAATAATTGAATTTGAATTGACAAGACTCAAAACTCAAAAATTAATCCATACCTTTCAGACTCTTGAGTTCAAGCCCAGATGCTGAGGAAGTCACTAATGGTGGATGCACACTAGTTCTTAGAGACAATCCAGTTACCAAGGGATTACATCAAATTGCAATTAAGAAACAACTGCCTCTTGGATCGTAAAAAAAAAAATCTTAATCATCTCACATCTTACTATGCAGCACAAGGTTTATGTGATTATGTGATTAAGTTATTGTTATAAAGAGCACAACACTGAAGAAAGTTATAATTATGAATGAAAGGAAAAATGACCATTTAATGATTAAGAAAAATCCTACTACTGATATGACAGTGGGTAATATTTTGTAGTAAACACCAACCTGTGTCCCAAATTGTTAGCTTAATTCTTTTGCCTCCTATAGTCAGAAACTTCAACTTGAAATCCACACCTGCATTCAAGCCATTATCCATAAATTATGGGCGATAATATTTAGAGCACAATCACAATAAGGTAAATCTTGAAAACTTTAAACTGAAAGAAAAATTAACAGTAAGACGCAAAAGGATTTAAAAACAACTATTTGTGTCTATATAAGTTCTCTTTTTGAGTTCAATAAAGGCAATGTTAGATGTTGTATCCAACTTGGAGTAAAAAAACAATACCCAACGGGAAACTTAGCCTTAGTCATTACATATTAATTGTGTTTCTCCTTTCCAGGTGTAATTAAAGTATTCTCCATATAAACAAAGAACTACTAAAGAATTGATTACTTAAATCTTAAAACTCCTTGATTTAAAATGCACAAACACCTTACGGTAAATACTTAACTAATAACTCATTATATTCTAGAAAGTTTACCTAATATAAAAACTTGAAATTAACTAATAAATCATTTTTTGTACATAATTTCCTAACTATAAATCTTTTAACTAATAACTTGTACTTTTCATTACAATCTATCAGAAATTTTATAAGGACACACAGATCCTCTAAGCCATTTTACTGTGAAAGTGTTACAGATCCATTGCTTCTGCATCTTGTTCGGATGCAAAGGTTATTGTGGGAAAAAACTTGCAGATTCAAATGAATCAACTTGATAATGCCAAAGTATTTTAAAGCCTCTCTTAAAGTGGAAAAGAAATGAATGTTAAAGGAAGATTTGATACATTACATATAGAACTAGGCTGAAAGGAAATTACAATAATATGACACCTTTTTCCTTTATATAGCTTATTATTATAAAATATTTGTTGTACATATTTTCTCTTGACATGTGTAGTCTTGGAATTCATAATGTCCTTACCTATCCACAGTGATCCTTCAAATCCAGACACTAAGATTTGAAGAGCGGCAGATTTTTTGATAATAGAAAATAGTGAAAAATACTATTCAATGAGAAATAATTGTACTATGTCATAAGTAAAAGCTTAAAAATTTGTTGTAATGCAAAACGTAGTGATCACAAATTAAGGGATAGTGAGATCAAGAAAGCCTATGAAAATAAAAGACAGTCATAATGCAAACCAAAAATTGATTCAAGGTTAGTAGCAGCAGAAGAAAAATCTTTGACAGTCATAATATAATGAAAATATCCTTAATGGATAGGCATGAAGCTTGGGTGTGTCAAAAATTAAGTGTAGTGCATAAGAACCAACATCCAAAATAACCAAACCATTGGAGTAGTCATTAGATTTTATCTCAAAAAGATTGATTTATATTTATTCTATTTACTAATATCATATCATACCATGTGTTTACCTTTAGCATTGGAAGCCTAGGGAACTTTAACTCAGCATCCATGGTATCTACTATTCACATGGATGGTGCCAAGATGACAGTCATCCAAAATGGGGTAAGAATCAAAACATGGCAGGTACCCTAGTTCATAAACCTAAAATTAGCAATCTACCAATAAGATAGGAAACAACACCATATGTAATAAAAGGGACCACAAATTGCAGCCTCACTTCAACCACCACCTCACAAGGTGAACTATACTTGTGTTGTTTTCACTCTATTTAACGTATCTAATAATTTATTACAAACATAATAATTGCTTAATGGAAGACATTTTAGGAGTAGTTAGTGCAACCTTCCCACTATGCATTCCTTCATAAGATAGATTAACTATATTTCATATGCAATTCTCTATAAATTGCTTTTCTAATTGATATTTTTTCAAGTTCGTAGATGAGCCATTAGCTACTTCCAGGTGGATTCCCCCCTATTGGAATATTATAAGGGGAAAACTTTTAGTGTTATCTGTGTGTATGTTCAGAACAATCTCACTTCTAGGGGAGTACATTAATCATTCTAATTAGAGAAAGCAATAAGTTCTCTGTGATTGTTAGTTTCAAAAAACTATTTAATAAAATTATAGATCAACCAAAAAATGATGGTCAACAGTGAACCTAGAATGATGGTCCTAGTATAAATTTGATAGTATTTTGTACTTCTATGTTATTCCAAACTAAAATAAATTCAAACACAAAAGAGCTAAATTTGTTGAACTAAAACTTAGTTTGGACAAATAAAGGAAACTGAATTGCTTTGTAAAATAAAGATCCATACAGAGAATAAGGATTTCATGACTATTTTAAACACAAAATTTAATGTGGTTCTTCAAGGCCTTATGCTTCCCATAGGGTTTTATTCACTATTTTGCAAGGTTCATCCATTTTTTTAGATAAACATTTGATGAACATAGATAAAATCACACATTATGCATGTAGAATATGTCTGTGCTAAAAGGATTTTATGATCTTCAATACTCAACATAAGTACTAAGAAATAAGAAAAAAGTAAAAGAGAATGTTTACTGCAGTTAGTAGCAGCCATATAAAATTTAGCAGAGTCTACTCGACATCTATGTTGGCACCTATGATAGTCAAAACTACATTTACGATAGTTAAACCAGTCAATGAGTATTAGCTCCATGCCTTGCTAATATCAACAGTTTAACATTAGAAAAATAAACTATACAACTCGGTTATCTCACACTACAATTTTACTGATAATAACTACTGGATGTGCACCTGAAGGATCTCGATCTGCCACTGATGGTGGGTGAGATGGTTTTGGGTAAGGGGTCGTATCTCCAATGGATAGCTCAATGTCCCATGACTTTGATTACACAGTGAGTTTCCAAGAATTTTTATCTATGAACTTGGTAGCATTTTTCTTAGTCTAAGGATTGTTCATCCCAACTACCTTTACCTTTGATTAATCTTTCTTACTTGGAACATGTTAATTTCTTTCATTGCTGATGTGATCTATTTAGTTTAGCGTTAAAAAAATTTGGGCCGATCTCTAAAGCATTAGATCATGCTCAATGACCTCTGAGTGAAAGCCTTTTGCACTTGAATTCATAAGAGGCCCACTAACATTTAAATGAACATTCATAACACAATGAAAATGATTTAGAATATTTAAAATTGAACTTTGCCAACACTTCACTCCCACTACATTTTTCTCGTTGGTCTTTCTGGTTTCACATTGAAGACAAATGGGACCCATTATACAACATCCATGCCATTTCTGTTGAGATCATTTTGAAACTCAATTAAATAAAAAATTTCTTTGCAATTGAATATATTTAATAATATTTTAGGACATTATTAAATAATAATAAATTTAAATATTTTTCTTGCTCATAATTTCTAATCGATCTCATGAACAACCTCTGAATTATCAATTTTATTTTGTTTATACGATACTATTTTGATATTTTTTAAAACAAATGATGTTTTAAATATTAAAATAGTCACAATGGAACTTGAGAGAGAAAGCATTGTCATGAGAGATGGGTCCCCATGTGGGCTTGACTAGAAAAAAAATGTTTGCAAACAACTAGATAACAAAACTAATTGGAACCATCTCCTTATGTATTTTGAATAAAAAATACAAAGCGTGAAATTACAAAATTTCACTTTATGACCCTTCCATTATTAATGTGGCAAAACAAGCTTGGAGCCTTTGAAAATGCGTTCAAAAACTGATCAAAACATGTTGTGATACCCTAGAAACTAGGGGGCATGTAAATTACTATGCTGAGAATCACTCTATAGAATGGTTTTGCTTGATGATGTATGATGCAAGAGATTTTAATCGCCAAAGTCCCCTATTTCATTATCTCTACAACTAGACATGTCACAACACAACAATCTACATTTATTTTGGACTAGTAAAAATACCAAACCAAGTGTTGAGACTCTGAAATTTGTAATGGAAGGATATTTACATGTTGACAATTTGAGGAATCAATCCATTCACCATGACCGTCATCTTGATGTGAAAATTTTAAACTCAAAGTGAGCCCTCTAGAAGAACGATCACTGTGCAAGCTGCAAAACATGATAAACTGCAAATAGTTTGGACTTACCAAAAATATCAAATGGCCTAATAGGACTCTGATACTTTGCACAAGTACTTTATACATTGGAAATATATGGGAACAATGATTACTCTACAAATGTAACATTGTGCGTACTGAAAAATCAGAATAAATTATGTCTACTTTGAGTTTGGAAAACATAGAAAAAGAATTCAGTAGGGTCTTAAAATGGATATTGGGCTATCTCATATATTTTTAATACAAGGGAATGACTATTTTTTCATGACAGACAATTGGGTATGAAATGTAGGCCTCCAAAGTAGGCTAATTGGATTATTCTAAAAATATACATAATGCCGATTTGTGCTAACCCTTCAAACTAGGCACTTCATAAATATGTCGAAACCAACCATGGGAGGATCCAAATTGGTAAATATGTTGAGTTATAGCTTTTGAATATGTTCCTAAAGTCATTTCACATAAAATTTACTAGAAAAAAAAATATTCACTCTCAAACTAGGCCCTTCAAAAAATATTCAGAGGTGTGCCTATATGCCTTAGCAAAATTTTAAACATGTGCATTTTTTTTTTCAAAAACTTGAGAGCACCGAAGATAGATTATGTTGGTGATGTATTCCCCTTCCAGGAATACCAAGGATCCAAATATATGGTGAGGCAAACCAGACATTTATCCACTAGGTTCCTTATCAAACTGAATGAAAATTAGACCAACCCTTTGATTGGCAGCTCCATGATCTCATATGTCCCATGATTGTGATTACATAGTGGATCTCGAGAACGGTCTTAGGGCTTTAATGATGAACGCCAAGCTCCATCATTCCATTTTGAAGCAGGGAATCTTGAAGGAAAAGGAAGTACGCCTGATTGCTCAACAAGGATAGCGTAGTGGGGTCCCCTGCAGGGTTTTAAGCAGGCAAAAGGGTCAAATTTTCTGCTATGTATATCACAAATTTACTCAATTTTGTAAGTTTTTTCATTATTCTCTTCTATCAGGAATGGAAGATAGAGATATTGTAATATGTATTTGAGAAGGCACTCTTATAGATTACATATCCAAATTGAAATGAGTGTTATCATTATCATCTTTTATGGTTTAATAGATTAAATTAATAAACCCAGAGATGTGAATTTTAATATACATATATGAGTATGCATACATACCGGCACTCCAGCTCATGACATTCCACACTGGGTGATAACTTGTAATGATCCCCAATAAGAATCAAATGTGATACACTGGATTGAATAGTATCCAACACTTGAGGTTCCAAAATTTCTGATGCCTCTTCGCGTAATAAAATCCTTCTAGCCTCCCCTCTACACAATGATGCCCTAGTCCTTTTGGCCTCCACTCTGCAACGCGCAATTAACAAAATGAAATTCACAATGAAAGTGAGCCTTTTTTTAGTTATATGCCCATGTTCATTGGAAATCCTACAAGCACGGGCATGGATTTTAAAAAATCAAAATTTTCCTTCAATAAATTGACAAAGAAAAATCATTTTAATGGTTCGTGGGAAATGTTGGTCAATTTTTTGGGTGTAATGTACTAGTGCTTACTCCACCTCTATCCCAATTCACAAACCCTGCACTAAGCACGCTTATAACAGGAGTGGGCTCTAGCACTTACCAAAGGCTAGAGACTCAAGATGTCGGCGCTGCCCAAAGCATAGCAGGGAGTAAGACTACACGAGAGAGTTCAGCTTCAACTCCACCACCTCATATTCCAACTCCACCAACCTCTCTACCACCTCCCATTTTGACTCCACCACCTTCTCTCCCAACTCCCATGCCAACTCTGCCTCCTTCTAATTCTACTCCAGCACCTACAATGCCAATGTCGACTCCACCACCTACAATGCCAATGCTGACTCTACCACCATCTATTATTTTTCCTTTCTCTATCCCGACTCCCCAAGTGTCGGTAAGAACAGAAGCTACATCTCCCTTCAAAACCACAATCAAGGCCATGGCAGACCTTAATGCAGAAATAGTAATCAGTTCCTCCAGAGATGAAGGCCAAGATAAAGGTGAGCAGGAGGCTACAATGGAAGAAGAGAAGAGAGAGGAAGAAATCCATGAAGGAGAAATGCATGGGGGAGAAGGTAGACAAGAAGGTGAACATGGGGAAGAGTTAGATAAAGAGGGCGTGACCCCTGAATCACAAAGCTTGGCTTCAGTCCTCCACATTGCCCCATATGAGCCAGTTACTACCTTTAGTAAACCTAGTTGGTTCACTAAAGAGATTCAGCCATGGAAAAGGACTTACACAAATGAAGAGGAAGGAGAAGACATAGATATGTCATTTTTAGGGTAGGCCTTCCATCAAATAGAGGTTAATATACCAGCAAGGACCATATCTTATGTCACTCAAGACACCAAGGGTCGCTAGAAGGCACGAGTAGTAGTTCCTTCTACTAGCACCTCTCAAGCACAACTCACCCTAGAAGGTTATACATTTGAAGAGGTAGATATGGGAGAACCAATCAGGGAAGGAAGTAAGACCCTAGCAGCCTTAGGCCTCAAACATGCTCTGGGATTTATGAGCAAAGATGAGGAAACTATCAAGTCCTTGATAGAGAAGAATGAGGCTCTAAAGAAATTCCATTCACAAAATGGTGGGTCCCATTGACCCAAGTTTCCCAGAGGCCTCATTACAGGCTGTACTAGAGAAGAAAGATACTCCAGACTTACCAACAGGTATGACCCCATCTTTCATTTAGGAAAGTGTTGATTGGAAGAATGATCTTGAATAGTTTAGAGAATGGGTTATCAAACTGGTTTTTAGGCCTTTCAGAGTTATTCTAGTGGAAACCTCAAAGTTGATAAACATGATGGAGAGTGATGAGGGGTTAGATTCTGAATTGACCAAATGGTGAATTGCCCTCCAAGACCTCAAGATAATCAAGAACCAATGCTTCCAAATTCAGGTTAAGATATATGAAGACGTGGAGCTAGATAACTTCATCACCTAGATTAAGAGCATAGCCAAAACAATTAAGGTTCACAAAAATTGGTTGGGCCACATACATCAACAGCATAAGGAGGTTATGGAATGAGTAGAAGAAATAGAAAAATTCTTCATAGGTATGGACTTGGAGCCATACCGAGATCAAGAAAGGCAAATTCTACACCCAGCCAAAGAGGTAATACAACAATTCAAAGATATTCTAGTGGGTGTTAGCACCAAAGAAGGCCTCCACCAAATTTTCTATTCAAAAGAAGACATGCAAAGGTTGTTCGATCATGATGAAGAGATCAAGTTCTTCGCTTCTACATTAACCATTTTCAAAGAGAAGCAAGAACAACGAATTAACAAAGTGAAGAGGAGAGAAATAAATTATGAGGAGGTATAGGAAATAGTGTCGAGGCTGTGAGCTCCTCATTTAGAGGTGTTCTCAAAATAACTTCTCAAATCTAGACTCAACCATTTTGAGAGATGCAGATTTTCTAGACTTAGCCATTTTTTCCCAAAGGCTAGCTTTTCAACATTTCGGCCCTTTCGCCATTTCGGCCATTTTGGCCTTTTGGCCTTTGAAAGGCAAAAATTTTGGTGGTCTTAAGTTTTGATTCTACACTTGGTCAAATTTCCACTTGGAAAATTTTAGTGCTGAGGTCAGGCTCTGAATTTCTGGGCCATTCCAGGGAGATCACTTTTTTGCATGAAAATAGAATTTTAGATCAGATGGATGCATAACTGGAGTTCTTTTTGCAAGGACTAAGGTTCCTCTATCACTTCCCACCTTGAAGAGAACCACAGATGAAGATTCCAAGGTAGAACTTAGAGATCAAGAAGAAGAATTCAGTTGCAAACAAGGGAACTCCAGCTCCTCTCTTTCTTATTTCTTAGCGAGTTTAATCCCTTTTGCATGGGAAAACTAATTATAAATGGATTAAAGATCCATACAAGTTGATTAGTATCGATTTAGAAATATATTTCTTTAGTAAATCTTTAGTTTTAGTTTTTTTTCATTGTTTTTAGAGTCTATGATACCCTAGTTTCGACATTAAGAGTTTGTAGTTCAGAACTCTATATATTATAACCAAAAAAATGTATTATGGTTGGATTCTTGATGCAATAAAGATCTACAATTGATTCTTCATTCATGGTGTGATATTTTCTAAAATCTATGCAAAATTGATGAATGTGTGTATGCTTATTCATTCTTTTCAAAGAGCCAACTGTTTTATTGTGTTTCGAATCTGTGATTTTTTAGTTGCAGTTTGTTGTTGTTTATCTACCTTGTTGTGATGAATGTATGGGAAATATCATCTTTTGGGCTCAATGATAAATCTATCTCATGTGTGCACACATCTTGGTGGATTAACAATTTGATAGATTTTGTAAATCTTGCACGAGTGAATACGTTTTCTCTGCAAACGATTTCATCTGTTGGATACATAATTGTGACATGGTCTGATTTATATTTGGTGGGTTTTTTCCAAATCTCTCTATCATCCTATTCGTAAGGAAGGATCAAGGCTGGTTTATGTCTATTAGGATTTCATTTTCAGCGATTAACTTCATTCTTGTTACCCTACTCCTTTTAATTTCTGTCACAAATCTGAAAGGAATCAAAAAAAATTTTAGTTTAAACATGAATTTGCATCCTAAGTTAATTACAATCTTTGATAATTTGAAAAATACAAAAAATCACTAAAGTTGTTTTATAGTTTGACATCTTGAAAGTACTAGCAAAGGCATCCACATAAACATTCACATTTATCTTCAACTAATTTACCAAGAAGGTTGGACCACGACCCTGGAGAATGAGATCCTAGCAATTGACTTGTGTAAAAACAACTCTCAACAGAAGTGGCACTAGAAGGAGGGCCTAAAGACTGAAAAACTAGATAACATCTGATCGTTCTCTCCAAAATGGTTTGAGCGAGTGCTGAGATCATCTCTGAAAAGAGGAAATTTCCATGACCTCACTCACCACCATAGAGCTTGCAATGACAAAGAGAAGACAAGAGAGAACTCCTCTCACCATCATACCGAGTCCCAAAATCCACTTGTACAACAATCACACCTCGCTGTCCCAACTATCTTTGTAGCCATAAACAAAAATTAGAACTTTCAAAATCAGAACTTGTAGCAACCTTGTCCAATGGCTTTCTTTTCTAACGCACAAATCTCACCACTAAACTTTGTTGGGCAACTCCATGAATTGCCCAAAACTTTGGAGAGCTTTTGCATGTATTTTATATAGGGAGAATTGAGGACATCAGAAAAGCAAATCCATGTCTTCAAATAAATTTATAATCGCAAAGAGATTTCCCACCAAGATGTTGTTTGTCATCTATTCCCATACACTTTGGGATAATTTGCATACAACTAGTACCTAAACCTACCATGGGGATCCATCTCTGCATGGCTCAAATTTGAAACCAAATTTCTTAGTCAATTTAATTTGTATGTAGACCCTGCTACAACACATCACTAGTTCATAACAACAAGAAAAGATCCTAAGGATCCCATCACCATGTTCAATCATCATTTCCACAAGATGCATCAAAAGTTGGAATCACCTTACACCATACCAGAGGAATCAGTCATACAATTTTTCCTCAAAGCCCTGGACCCCTTCAGTTCAATCTTCCTAAGAAGACTTCCCCCATGGATAGAGACACAATGGAAAAGGTATACAATGAGGCCATCACGTTTACACAACAAATGGACCCACAAGAGGGGAACTCCACGTTCGTTCCTACCATTAGAAACAACGCTGCCTCACATCCATTTTCAGCAAGCAATCAAGCATTGGCCACCTATATGCCTTCATTAAACCCAATTCCAGTCCAACCATTCACAACCATACCATCGTCCATCACTTATCCCAGTTATGAGGCTCATAAAATAGTGTTTGTGGAGCAAATGGTTGTGTACCAAACTAAACTTGACACCCACTTGGCCTCTGAGTTGGATGTCATGAAGAAAACCTGATCCCAACTCAAAAGTGAGCTCACTAGGATGAAGTTGAATCCTTCCCAAAACCAAAGTGGATACCAACAAGCACTTGATGGTCCGAGTGCTTACCCCCAGAACCATAATCAAAGTTTCAACACCTACAACAATAACACCAATTCATGGGATAATTTATTTGGGCAAAAAAGACCCAATAGATCATGGAACACTCGACCCAACAATGGTAGAATACTAGTGGATAATGCTAATACTTATGAGGCTGCAGAGGCCAATTTTGTCGGGGCTCCTAATTCGTGCCAAGGTAACGATGGATATGGGAGCCACTCCTATAACCAATACCCTCAAAATCCAGAGGAACCACTCATCTAGTTCAACACCATGATTTTTTACTCCTATGAGTCTAGAAATGGGGAAAGTTTGGACACCTATATAGGAGAAGAAGAGTTTGTGTTCCCATTTCAGAAAGAGAACAAGCCTGAATACTCTAAAGTTTATGACTTCCAAAATGACATCACAACTCATAAAATCTAGGGAGCCGAAAGGAACCTATGACCAATGGTATACCTCCAAGTAAACAGCCAACCCCACTAGATCCCCGGTCAAGAAAAAATCCTGTGCTACCTAGAGGTCCAAATGCTCCTACATCATTTCAACCAAATGCGTTTGCCCGTTACAGAAGTTCAGCGTGTGCAAATGACAAATACAGTGTAGTCAAAGAATTGAAGAACACTAAGGCAGACATATCTATGTTAGAAAGGCTTCAAGGTTTCCCTTCTCAGAGAGAAGCACTCCTAAAATCCCTAGACCATTCAAAGAAAGCCAGAACAAATAGAAGCATGAAGCCCACTTCCAATGTTAATACCTCCGAAGCTTTCCCGACAATGTTCAAAGACAAGGTAGAATAACCACCAGTCCTACTCAATCTGCAAATATTTAGAAAAAACTTACACAATTGCCTAATTGATTCTGGAGTGTCATGTAATGTCATGCCCTTATCTATATATCAAAAACTGGGGATGATTCCGCAAACCAAAAACATAGTAGTGATCCAACTCGACAAGAAAAAAGTCAATGTAATTTGTGTACTCAAGGACGTGCACATCCAACTAGTTTTTGACCCAAGGATACAAGTATACATTGATGTACACATAGTGGATATCCCTGGGACTTATGGAATGCTACTGAGTCAAAAATGGACCAAATTCTTGAGAGGATGGTTGTCCATAGATTTCACCCAGCTATGGCTACCATGGAAGGGAATGAACAACCATATCGAGATTGATGTCGAGCCTAAATTAAAGAGGATGATCATGAACTACAATGTGATGACATGTAACTGATTGAATCTTTAATAATGTTAAGTTGAAGATAATGCAAGACATTAAATCAGTTAATGGTTTGTATTGTCATTGATGTCCACTTGATATCATATGTACAATCATGTAAATAATGCCAAAGACTTCAGAGAATCAATGGAACAAATATTATGCTTTCAACAATGCATAAAATTCAAGCATTCACTAAAGTGACAGATAACACCGACAAAGTGCACACCATCATTAAAGGCAAAGAACCAAATTCACAGTGATACCTAATAACAAGAAGACACTATTTCCCAACGAAGAAAAATCATAGGATGCCTAACGAGCTGAAAACAGAGTTGCCTAACAAGTAAAATCCAATGATGCCCAATGGACGGAGATCCCGAAGATGACTAGAGTCACACTGAAGGAACTGAGAGTTGTCACCGATGACTAACTACAGAATTGACTGACAGAACAGAGAGTTTAGAAAATGACAAAATATCTAGCTGGCAAGAGCTAAAGATAGACTTAACTGGTTGTTTTCATTGTTTTATTTGAATAGAGTTAAGTGATTGATTTAAAGAAATTTATATAGTTGGAAAGAAGATAAGTACAAGATAAATCATGAGGTAAGCTTTAAATCAGATTGGTTGGATTATTTTCATGCCAAGAATCAAGAATCAAGAATCAAGAAACGGTGAATATCATGTCTATATAAGAGACAAGCTTAATTGATTTTTGTAATCACATGAAGGGGATGAAGGGGATGAATAGAAAGAGGATGTTGAAGAGAAACTGATGAAGGATAACTTCATACAGTCCTGATCAATCAAGTTGAAGGAGAGCTAAAGAATTCTGTAGACACCTACGAATAGTGAAGCACAGCATCACAAAATAGAAAGTGTGGAGCACAAAGAATTGAATTGATACATTGATCAGAGAGGTAATGTACTTAAATAGATTTGAAAATATGCAATTCAAGTTGCATTAGAAATAATTCATTGTGTTTCAGTTTAACCATTGAAGCATCAAGTCTCTTAACAGAGCAGGACTTAACAATCTTCTATATATTGAGGTACATCCCAAGGAGTGCCAAAAAGGTTGATTCATGAAAGTAGCATTGGACTTGCTAGATACCTATTGACGGTCTAAGAAGAAGGCTGATTCAAGGATGGTAGCAAGATTTTCCTAAAGCCTATTAACATTCTAAGAAGGAGGTTGAATCAAAGATGATAGAAAATAGATGCTCGATACTAAGTGACAACCTCTATGTATAAAATCCTCTAACAAGGTCAAACCTAACAGTGTGTTTGTAACCTTTAATAGGGTTGGCTCCTAATAGGGCTCACTTCAGAAGAGTTAAAATTTGAGGTACCAGTCCCAGTGGTTTTTTCCCTTAACAGGGTTTCCATGTTAAAATCCATGTGTTATGTGTGTATGGTTTATTACTTTATTGTTTTACATTTCACATATACATTTCTAGATTGATCAGTATACTCTGCATATTTACTGAGTGTCGGTAAATAGTTTTTACTGCTTATTGTTAATCAAGGAGAACAAGGTTAGAAAAGGAAAACCAACAGATAGTTAAATCATTATTAGTATTTCATGGCATGCATCTTGTAGGGACTTAATAATCTGAGGTTTATTGATTGGTGGTTAAGTTTAAGGATAATTTTTTGAAGCCACTAATTCACCCCCCCCTTTTTTAGTTATTACTAACAATTGGTATCAGAGCTTGTGTGCTTAGAAGGAAGGTCTCAAGACCTAAGTCATGATCACAAGATGAACAGATGATATGTGACCATGTTGAACAAAGACAACTTTGCTACATGGAAAAGTAGGATAAGACTCCACTTATCAGGTATTGGTAATGATGTTACTCAATTCCTAGATACTGAATATGTGTTTCCTATAGGAGCTTTGATAGTAGATCAATTGAGAGAGAAGTATGAGCGTAACTGCATGGTTATAGAGCTTTCTTCCTCTCTCTCCGATGCTAAATTTGAAGATGTCAAGGATTGAAAAATTGCAAAGAAAATGTGGGACAAATTGAAGCTTGTACATGGAGGTGATACAAATGTTCTGAGAGCCAAGGCAGAAAGACTTAGAGGAAAATTTGATGATCTTAGAATGAAAGAAGGAGAAAACATCACATAGTACACCACAAGAATAAAAGAAGTAGTCAATGCTATACGAGGTGTTCAAGGTACACTTGAAGAGGAGACAATGCTAAGTAAAATCTTAAGAACCTTTTTGCCTGTATATGCTATTAGAGTTTCTGCCATTCAAGAAATGAAGAGAAGTAGCAAACAATATAGTTACTCTTGATTGTTTAATTGGTAGATTGATTTCATTTGAAATGAATAACTTTGACAATAGTGTCTTACCAAACTTAGAGTCTACATTTAAGTCTTCTATGAAAATAAGAAAATCCAGTCATAGATACTCATCTAGAAAAGATAGTGAAAGTGAAAGTGAAGAAGAAGATCTAGATGAAATAGAAGCACTTATGGCTAGAAGAGTGCGGAGAGGAAAAGGTAAATACAAAGGCAAGTTACCACTTGTATGCTTTAATTGTAAAGAGGTTGGACACCTTGCTGCAAGATGTCCTAATAGAAGAAAAGAGGACATAAGTAATGATAGACCTTTTGAGAAGAAATCTAACAAAGGTGATAATAGAGATTATAGAGGTTACCGACAATCAGAAAGAATAGATACCCAAAACTACAAGGATAAAGGCAAGAAGGCTAGCTACCTAGATGCTTGCAAATATGATGATACTGACACCGAATCTAATGAAGACATCGAGATGGCATTTGTAGTTGTGAAAGATGATTCAGATGAAGATGAAAGGTATGTAGAAACTACACTCATATCTAAGGTTAGCAAGAATGACATCTGGATTATAGATAGTGGCTGCACTCACCACATGAGCGATGACAAAGAAAATTTTAACACTTTTGAGTATTATAATGGTGGTACAGTAAGAATGGGTAGTGATGCACCTTGTCTGGTTGAAGGTAAAGGAACTATAATGTTGAATAACATGATTAAATGTGAAAATGCTTATTGGGTAAGAGGATTGAATTATAATCTGTTGAGTGTTTCTCAGTTGAATAATTTAGGTCACAGAGTAGCATTTGAGAACAAGAAGGCAAAGATCTTCAATGAATCAGGAAAACTTATTGGTACCGGTGAACAGATTAAAGGTAACTTATTCTATCTGAATGATACTAACACCACTTCCTTAATGACTAGAAATGAATACATATGGTTGTGGCACAAAATATTGTGTCATGTGAATTTTGACAACTTGATAAAAATAAGCAAAAGAAGAAATGTAAGAGGCTTACCGATGATGAAAAATCCAGACAACATCATGTGCAAAAATTGTCCAAAAGGTAAAATGACAAAGTCTATTTTCAAAAGTAAAACCCATACATCTGATGATATTATAGAATTAGTCCATACTGATTTATGTAGACCTATGAGGACAAAGAGCTATTATGGAGATAGATATTTTATTCTCTTTGTTGATGATTACTCTAGAATGATGACAGTTATGTTTCTAAAAGATAAATCTGAAGCATTCAAGATGTTTAAATGGTATAAGGCTATGGTAGAAAAACAAATTGGTAAGGATTTGAAATGGTTGAGATCAGATAGAGGAGGAGAATTTATATTAGATGAATTCACTAGTATATGTAATGAGCATGGTATAAAAAGATAGGTTTTTGCACCAAGAACACCATAGCAAAATGGCATTGCTGAGAGAAGGAACAAATCAATAGTTGATTGTGCAAGAACACTGATGATAGAGAAAGACATCACCCAAATCTTTTCGAGGGAAGTTGTCAGCACTGCTGTCTATACACTTAATAGAGTACAATTAAAGGACACAAAGAAGAGACCTTATGAGCTATGGTATGGTAAAACACCCAATGTAAGTTACTTCAAGATCATTAGTAGTCAATGTTATGTCTTAAAGGATGATAGAAATGGAAAGCTTGACGCCAAAAGTGATGAAGGTATTTTTCTGGGATATTTTACCAAAAGAAAAGCTTTTAAATATCTTATCAAGGCCTCTAACAAAATAGTTGAAAGTGCAAATGTAAAGATTGATGAATTTGCATAAAAGAATAAGCTGGATTGCACAAAAGAACTAGAGGACTACAACAATTTTGTATAGTGTGAAGAACCCAACACTCTTCCCGAGCAACAATGCTTACTCCTAGAACAAAAAAATGTTGCAATCGACGGTCAGACTGTTGTTACCGATGGTCAGGATGATAATCATGATAATGTGCAAGGTAATGAAGAATAGAATGAAGATCAAAATAATGATCAAGATGATACACAAAGAGTTGTACCTGTAATTGCAAGATATGTAAGAAGGAACCATCCAGAGATCCATATCATAGGAGATAAGAAAGATGGTACAAGAACAAGAAGTAAGTCTTTAACCTCAAATTGTTTAATTTGTGAGTTTGAGCCAAAATCTATCATTGCTGCACTAGATAATGAAGAATGGATAAGTGCTATGAATGGTGAGATTGAGAAGATTGAGAAGAAATAAATATGGTCACTTGTGCCAAGACCAGGTGACAAAAATTTCATTGGTACAAAATGGATATTTAGGAATAAACTGAACGAGAATGGAGAAGGAACAAGGAACAAAGAAAGACTAGTATGCAAGGGGTATGCACAAGAAGAAGGTATAGACTATGGAAAAACCTTTGCACCCGTTGCTGGGCTAGAAGGAGTAAGAATACTACTTGCTTATGCTGCATACAAAGGATTCAAAGTATATTCAAATGGATGTCAAGTCAGCATTCCTAAATGGAATACTTGAAGAAGAGGTATACATTGAACAACCAGAAGGGTTTGTAGATCCATATAAGAGGAACATGGTATGTAGACTTCACAAAGCCTAGTATGGATTAAAACAATCTCCTAGAGCTTGGTATGAACAACTTCATTCCTATCTAATAAGTATTGGATTCATAAGGACTAGTGAAAACAATAATCTTTATTTGAAAGAAGATATTGATGCTAACACTTTGGTTGCTGAAATATTTGTTGATGACATCATATTTAGAGGCAATGATATGCTATGCAAATCATTTGCTGATGAGATGAACAAAGAATTCGAGATGTCTATGTTTGGAGAGATCCAGTTCTTTCTTGGTCTACAGATCATTCAACAAAGTGAAGGTATTTTCATTACACAGTCCAAATACATCAAAGAGGTCCAAAAAATATTCAAGATGGAAGATTCCAAATCAGTTGGAACACTGATGGCTATTGGATGTAAGTTAACAAAGGAAGATAAGACAACAAAGGTAAATCAGACTTTGTATAGATCAATGATTGGAAAAATTATGTATGTTGTACACACTAGACCAGATATTGCACATGCAGTAGGAATTGTTGCTAGATTTTCTGCTAACCCCAGGTAATCACATATGACTTTTGTAAAAAGAATTTTAAGATATCTGAAGAATACTAAGGAATTTGGATTATGGTATAGAAGAGAAGGCAAATTTTAACTTAAGGTGTTTACCGACGCTGATTGGGCTGGAAATCTTGATGAACGGAAGATAACAACTCAAGGAGCATTCTTTATGGGTGAAAGACTTATCACATGGACTAGCAAGAAGCAAGGATGCATCTCTCAGTCTACTACAGAAGCAGAATATGTTGTTATTTCTGCAAATTGCTCAAATATTGCATGGATCAAACAGTTGTTGGAAGGTATGCATATGAAGATCTCAGAACCAGTGATTATCTATTGTGATAACACCAGTGCAATAAACATTTCCAAGAATCCAGTGATGCATTCCAAGACTAAACACATTGCAATCAAGTATCATTATTTAAGAGAACAAGTTCAAGAAAAGGAGGTGATACTTGAGTATGTGCAATCAAAAGAACAATTAATTGATATCTTCACCAAGCCACTGCCCAAGGATACGTTTGAGTACTTGAGAAAGAGACTAGGGGTCAAAGCCTTGTCTACCAGTCAGTAAAAGACTGAAGGTTGCATCAGCCTATATATTATCAAAATATCATTCATGTTGATGCAAGCAAAAATGATGAACTTCAAAGCTACATCTATATACATAAAGGTATATATCAGAACCAAACGCCAGACATATTAATGTATTGTTGATGGATAAGGGAAATTCAAGGAATATATTATGGATGGAGAGAAAAGATCACTTAACATTAATGTCAGATATCTGTAAGATATTTTTTTGGCATTGTTTTCAAAGGGAGAGAAAGTATCCATATTATCATAGTCTTCAAAAAAAGAAGAAAGATTATCCATTATCAGATTACTCCAACATGGAGAAATCATATCCATAGGGAGAGAGTTTGTATAAAGGAGTTAATACAAAGGGAGAGTTGCCGAAAAGAGACAAAGACACCAAAGAAGAAGGATATTCAAAAGAGAGATATTGATAGAAGGAAAGGACACAACACATCAAAACAAGAAACACAAAGAAGCTGCAAGAATCAAATCTAAGCTAAAACAGAGCTTACCGGTGGTCAAACATTTTTATCGGTTATCAAAACAAATTGTTTGGTAGTTTGATGAATCTCAATAAATTGTATTTCATATTGTATTAGAAATAGTATAGTATGATAATATAAGTTTGTTGCCATCAATGCCAAAGGGAGAGATTGATGACATGTAACTGATTGAATGTTTGATAATATTAAGTTGAAGATAATGCAAGATATTAAACTAGTTAATGGTTTGTATTGTCATTGATGTCAACTTGATATCATCTATACGGTCATGTAAATAATGCCAAAGACTTCAGAGAATCAATGGAACAAATATTATGCTTTCAGCAATGCATAAAAGTCAAGTATTCACTAAAGTGACAGATAGCACCGACGGAGTGGACACCATCGGTAAAGGCAAAGAACCAAAGTCACAGTGATACTCGACGAGCAGAAGACGGTGTTTCCTAACGAAGAAAAATTAGAGGATTTCTGACGAGCTAAAAATAGAGTTGCCCGATGAGTAAAATCCAATGATGCCTGATGGACAGAGATCCTAAAGCTGACTGGAGTCACATCGATGGAACTGGCAGTTGTCACCGATGACTAACTACAGAATTGACTAATAGAATAGAGAGTTCAGAAAATGACAAAATATCTAGCTGGCAAGAGCTAAAGATAGACTTAACTGGTTGTTTTCATTGTTTTATTTGACCGGAGTTAAGTGATTGATTTAAAGAAGATTTGTACAATTGGCAAGAAGATAACTATGAGATAAATCAGGAGTTAAGCTTTAAATCAAATTTGCTAGATTGTTTTTCACGCCAAGAATAAAGAATCAAGAATCAAGAAATGATGAATATCATGTCTATATAAGAGACAAGCTTAATTCATTTTTGTAATCACATGAAGGGGATGAAGGGGATGAATAGAAAGAGGATGCTGAAGAGAAACTGATGAAGGATAACTTCATACAGTCCTAATCAATCAAACTAAAGGAGGGATAAAGAATGTTGTAGACACTGACGAACAGTAAAGCACAACATCATAAAGAAGAAAGTGTGGAGCACAAAGAAATGAATTGATACATTGATCAGAGAGGTAATTTACTTAAATAGATCTAAAAATCTCCAATTCAAGTTGCATTAGAAACAGGTCATTTTGTTTTAGTTTAACCATTGAAGAATCAAGTCTCTTAACAGAGCATGACTTAATAGTCTTCTATATATTGAGGTACATCCCAAGTAGTTCCAAAAAGGTTGATTCATGAAAGTAGCATTAAAATTTCCAGATACCTATTGACATTCTAAGAAGAAGGCTGATTCAAGGATGGTAGCAAGATTTTCCTAAAGCCTATTGACAGTCTAAGAAGGAGACTAATTCAAGGATGGTAGAAAATAGATGCCAAATAATAAGTGACAACCTCTATGTATAAAATCCTCTAACAAGGTCACACCTAACAGTGTGTTTGTAACCTTTAACAGGGTTGGCTCCTAAGAGGGCTCACTTCAGAAGAGTGAAAATTTGGGGTACCGGTCCTAGTGGTTTTTTCCCTTAATAGGGTTTCCACATTAAAATCCATGTGTTATGTGTGTATGGTTTATTACTTTACTATTTTAGATTTGACATATGCATTTGTGGATTGATCGGTATACTCTACATACTTACTGAGTGTCAGTAAATAGTTTTTACTGCTTATCGGTAATCAAGGAGAACAAGGTCAGAAAAGGAAAACTGACACACAGTTAAATCATTATTAGTATTTCATGGCATGCATCTTGTAGGGACTTAATAATCTAAGGTTTTTTTATTATTGTTTAAGTTTAAGGATAATTTTTTGAAGCCACTGATTCACCCCCCCCCACCTCTCATTTATTACTAACATAATGATCCTAATGAAGTTTTTTTCACACACAGTGACCTGGGCATCTATTGGATGAATGACATTCTCATGTTCCAAATCAAAGATGTCAAAGAAGAAGACCATAGTCTTGTGTAAGGGATACTAGAGTTCAACATCAATGATGACATCTTTCAAGACTTTTTCAACAACATGATGATCAGCATGAAGCACCTAGGAAGAGATACAGACCCTAACATCCTCCTGATGCTAGGGTACTTTCAATTGCATCAAGTGAGTCACTAAGAATTCATGTACCCCAATTTTCAAGATGCGTTGTCCCGGGTACTAACTCAAATTTCCCTACCAATCGAAGTCCCTAAGATGCCTGAAGCATAAAGGGGAAGCCTTGATGTGGCAAGTGAAGGCTACACCATGTCAAGGGTAGATAGCCTAGTTGATCTAGAAACCCTGATCCAAGGTCAAGACGGTGGGTTAGAATTTGATAACAAGATCCCTACCTTGAATGTGTTTAGTGACTAGAGCACCTCAAATAATGGCGCATGTCCACCCTACAGAGAACTATAAGAAGATAAAGATGATAAAAGTACTAAATCCCCTGACCTCAAAAATATCCATGGGATAAGGGAAGAAGAGTCAAACTCCTCAGGAAGTTATGGAAATGGAAGACAGAAGCTCAAAGCAAAGATATTCTCAAGGAACATCCTTAACATTTCAAACCCCGCAAAATAGTGCCAAATATGGAAATTACGCTTTGATGGAACTAAATGTAAACAAGGAGAATGTGATGGGATCAAACTAATAAATCCAAGAGGTAAGTCTTTCTATGCCACTTATAGGTTGCAATTTATGTGCACTAACAATGTTGCAGAATATGAAGCGTTGGTTTGTGGAGTCCTATTGGCCCATGAAAAGGGGATAAAAGCAATTAAAGTAGAAGGAGACTCGCAATTGATCGCTAAGAAAATCTACAGTCAATATTCTTGCAATGATAAGAGGCTCTTAGCCTACCAAAATAGGGCATGGAACCTGATCATTGAATTCAAAGCATTCAATATCAGATCCATCCTACAAAGGAAGAACGTTGTTGTTGATGCCCTAGTTGTGTCAGCTAGTTCATTACACCCAATGGAGAAATCTAAACTGAAGAAGTTCTTAGTTGAACTCATCTCAACCCTAGCCATCATAGATAACATCACCAACTTCCAAGTCTTTCAAGATGACCAACACATCCTCGAGTTCATCATGTGTGTAGGTGTGTTCAAAAAGTAGATCATAGACAAAGGGAAGGAAGAGGAAGAAGAAGAAGAAGTTAGCCCAAAGGACCCAAAAAAATAGGGCATCATAAATCTAAGAAAAAATTCCATACCAAAAGGAATGGTGGAACCTGAAACAATTTTTGACAGTGACAGGACTTCTACGAGAAGGCATCCATACATACCACCCGATGGTAAAGACTATGAAGTGTACAACCTTGGCACCGAGGATGAGCTGACAAAAGTCCACAACGGGAAAGAAGGTACCAAAGAGGAGGAGGAAATGGTCCAACTCCTTACAGAATATCAATATTTCATAGCTTGAAGTTATGAAGAACTAAAAACATATGACACCTCAATAATCATGCACAATATCCTACTAAAACTAGATTCCAAGCCATTGAGGCAGCGTCAACGTCCCGTCAACCCTACTATGGAGCCCCTAATACAAAAGGAAGTCCAAAAGTTTCTGGATGCCAAAATCATATTCCCCATCTGACACTCCACATGGGTGGCCAGCTTGGTACCTGTGAGAAAGAAGACCGATGAGATTAGACTGTGCGTGGACTTCCAAAATCTGAACAAAGCCTCTCAGAAGGACAACTATCCACTCCCTTCTATTAATGAGGTACTACAAGTGGTGAATGGTTCCAAAATGGTGTCCTTCCTGGATGGTTATTCAGGGTGTAATAAAGTGATGGTACAAGAGGAAGACAGATTGAAGATGGCATTCACCACCAAGTGGGGGACATTCACTTATCGATAGATGCCCTTTGGTTTAATCAACATTGGGGCTACTTTTCAAAGAGAGATGGACACTATCTTCAAAGCAATATTTGAAAATGTATCATCATCTACATGGATGATTTGAATATTTTTTCAAAATAGGGAGCCGATCATATAAGTGATCTAAGGAAAGTCCTCCAAAGTACGGGATTTCCCTAAATCCTATGAAATGTGTATTTGGTGTCATAGAAGGAAAGCTTCTTGAGAACATAATCTCAGAAATAGGAATAGTAATTGACCCCGAATGAGGCCAAGCCATTCTCAAGCTGACACCACCTCACAACTATAAAGAATTGAAATCTTTCTTTAGGAAGATTAACTTTGTGAGTAAGTTTATTAGTGGTTTCTCTGAGATAGTAAAGCCACTCAATGTCATGCTGAAGAAGGTTTCTAAGGCTAAGTGGATTCCCCCACTAAGGAAGTCCTTTGAAGAGATCAAGAATTAAATTGCTAGACCCTCTGTTCTTTTCAGTCTAGATTACACTATTCCCTTTAGAATGTTGAAATCAGGTACCCAAACCTCAACAAACAATCTTTCACTTTAGTCAAAGAGGTGAAGAAATTTTGACATTACATCCTGAGGAGCAAAGTCTTCATGATAGTCCTTGATGCAGCCATAAAATCTTTGTTGATGCAAAATGAGTTAGGAGAGAGAGGGGGAAAATGGATGGGAATCCTGCAAGAAATTAACCTAGAGATCCATCTAATGGAACTAGTGAGAGGTCAAGGCATGACAAAGTTGATCTCTAAAATAGAAGAGGGTCTAGTATGCCAGACTTACACCGATCAAGGTGTGATCTCCGATATATGGTATCAAGATGTAGTCTACTACATACTATAAAATCGTTTCCTAGAGGGGATAAATAGCTCACAGAGAAGGGATTTGAAAATCAAAAGAAACTCCTACATGTTGAAGAAAGGTCAGCTATATAAATACAACTATGAAGGTCTATACTTGAGGTTCCTAGATAGGATCAAAGAAAAACAAGTCCTGGAATATTTTCATGATAGATATGGGATAGGACACAGGTTAGCTATGGAAATCTCTCATCAAATCTTAAGGGAAGTGTATTTTTTTCCAACATTGTTCAAAGACACTAGCGTACACTTAAGATCACACCACATGTGCTAAACAAGCACAACTCAAGATAGATATCTAATGATGCCCTTACAACTAGTATACGAGGTATGTATGTTCACTCAATGGGGCTTAGATTTTTTGGATGATTAACCTCCCTTCGTCTACAGGTCACAAGTTCATCCTAACGACTACCAATTATTGCACACGCTGGACAGAAGCCAAGGAACTAAAGAATTGCACCATAGAAGTGGTAACCAAGTTCCTAGAGGAGCGCATCATAACCAGGTTTGGGATGTGGTTCTATCTGGTATGTGAAAATTCTCCCTCTTTCTCCTCTGCCTCGCTCACAAAATGGGCCTTTGAAAACCAAGTAATCCTCAAATTCTCTTTAAATTATTATCCACAAGGAAATGGTGTAGTAGAGTCCACAAATAAGAACCTGATGACAATGATCAAATATCTCCTCGAGGACAATCCCGGGATCGTCACACACAACTAAAATATGATTTTTGGATAGACCGCGTGAGGATTAAGAACATATTGGGGATATCCCCATACCAGCTAGTCTATTGATTGCATCTGGTCTTCCCTATGAATTTGAAAATCCTAATTTTGAGATTTATAGACTAGTACGTTGGAGGCAAAGATCGAGTGCAAGTTAGACACGTGAACCTCCTCAACCTAGAGGAGAAAATAACTTTGGACTTGGAGAATGTGTCAAAGAATCATGCCATGATCAAGTGGTGGTTTGATAAGAGAGCCACCATTAAAGCTTTTAGGATCTCTGACCTTGTCCTCATGTGGGACAAGGCGAAAGAAAAGCCAGGCAACCATACCAAATTTAAAAAATTATGGAAAAGCCCCTATAAGATATCAGATATCTTGGGGGAAAACACTTTCAGGATCGGTACCTTAGATGGATAATTGACCCCATTGTGATTCAATGGGAAATTCCTCAAACACTATTTCAAATCCTAAGTGGGTCTGCCTTTCATCCCTTGAATCATAGTTTCATCCATTTTGTTTCTTTTTTCTTTTCTTTCTATCACTCTCCCATCATCAGTCTGGTCTTTCGTCTGTGGTTGTTCTCCTCTTTTGTCAGTTCTTGTTGCTTATTTTTTGCATTGGTTCTGTGTGTCTTGGACTCATTCCAAGTGGTCTTTAAATTAGATCAGAGGTATTTCTTATTCAAATTCTCTAAAGAAACATATAGCATAGAGAACATTCCAAAAGTTAAAGTAGCAGTATCTTCCATTGATAATCAAAAAGATGTTCGATGCTCGGTCATCCTAATCACAAATCACACTAGGAAATGACACCCAAGAGTGTCATTTTATTGAGCATTTGTCAGCTGGAACCAGAACTAGTGTGTTGATTCGAGTACCCACCGATCCTAGAGTCCAAGTCTAGTAGATGCAAAGGCAGGAGTAAAGGAAGAATAGCTGAAGAAAAAAGAAACAAGTACAAAAAAGGGTTGAGAAGTGGCCATAAGTGTAAAACTTGAGTAGCACATCCTAATCATTTCTTGGATTGATCAAAGAAGATAATATGAACCTAAATATAGAACTACACACATCAAGGGTCTTGATATAGCTCATGCAAGAAAATAATAAATTGTTTCAGAGAAAACAATTCTCCTACTAGCTCCAGCCTAGAAAACTGAATAGACAAGGGTAACTATAAACAACTCTACCAGGGCTATGGACGCCTGACTGGTAGTAGAGAAAGGTTAGATTTGGGACTCGAGGAAAACTTTGTCGCGGCTATGGAGGCCTGACTGGCAGCAAAGCTCTTTCTAGGAAGCCCTGGTCTACATGGTGAAGGTTGGAAACATCTGAAAAACATTGTGGTCACCAAAATAAAAGGTCAAGGAATCAACACACATTGAGAGACAAGTAGAAAAATTGAAAGTGGGAAGTCATTGAAAGATAGTCAACACAAACAACTCTGGGTTCTCGTTCTGGTGCAAAGTTAGAATCTAGAAGGGTCTTGATGATAAAGAAATGCCTAGGTCATTCCTCCTTTTTTCGCGGCTATTTTTTGTGGGTCCACAACACACACCCTATGTTTTGGTCCTTTGACCATGGGGGGTCGTTTCTTTTTTTTGGCTTTTTTGGGTATGCCTCTCTCCTGGTTCCTTGAATTGGGTTTTTGAGGAGCCTGTTAAGAGAACAAGAGTGTTTTTCAGCCCTTTTCCCCTTTTGGCATTTTGGAGGACCCCAATTCCTCTGAAACACCAAAAATACTGAAGGGCCAAACCTGACCCTTTCAGTGTTTCAGCCTTCGAAAAGGCCGAAGGGGTAAAAACCTTTGCATGTTTTTCGTGTTTCGGCCTCCAAAACACCAAAAGGTGGTGAGGCCACCCAAATTTTGGCGTTTCAGCCTCCGAAACATCAAATTTAGGTGATGCCACCCGTGGGCTATTTAATTGACCTAAGTCTGATGTAGTCAAGCTCAAAGGATCCAATAAAGGATTGTCTAAACTTGCAGCCAAAAATAAGAACCACACAATGAAAACAACACAACTCAAGATATATCAATATCAACTTATATTATCTCAGAATTCTAATTACATGCAACATGTCAAGCTGTAAGGTCTTCCTGGTTAGGGCCAATTACATCAATAGATTCGACAAGATCTCGCAGTATATAACC
Source organism: Thuja plicata (assembly GCA_018584345.1). NCBI lineage: Eukaryota > Viridiplantae > Streptophyta > Pinopsida > Cupressales > Cupressaceae > Thuja > Thuja plicata. The sequence goes on along the minus strand of MU228182.1, from coordinate 748,131 downwards.
TTATCCATCTACCCTATAGCTAAGTGGAAGAAACAATATCTAAAATTGTGCTTGCAAGACACCAAGCAATCTGCAGTCTTTGTATACCAACTTACAACTATCTGGAATAAATTACAATCTTTTATCTTATTAGCTTACTTTTCTATCCTCTATCTATCATCCCATTTCTCTCTCCCTTTTCCTAAACATCAACCTAGACTCTCTTTTATACATGCTTGCCACAAATCAGCTTGTAAACAATAATTAAATGACCCAGTGAGCCATACACTCTACAATGAACAGATATTAAATGCACCAGTCAGCTGCAAATAATAACAAAATACATAAGAGAACACATCAACCCATATTTAGTTCCACACAAGATCCACTGCCATAAATCCACATGCCTCGTAACTCAGCACAATCACAATGACCTCCTCAAATCATAGATGCAATCTCCAATGTCCACCCAATCCATTAACACAAGTTGGTAAACCCCAACAACCAGTTGGTAAACAAGTACACCAAGAGCCAGACCACTTGGTTAAAGACACAACCAAGTAGAACTCCACCAAATAGACACCACCAAGTAATATTCTACCGAGCAAGACAACACAGAGATGCACACACTGAGCAACTACCACCGAGCAGTGTACCTTGAGTAGAATATCACCAAAAATAGCAACACTAAGCACCACTAAGTCCATTCACTGAGTTCATTGGTGAAGCAATACATCTTACAACCAAGAACTTCCACCAAAGTGACCGAGGGCCTCAGGTCTCCAACTGATTTTACTACCAAAATAGAAATCAAACCAAAACATATTTTTGGTGACATAGGATTTCCAACTACCCTAGGATGCTCCTGCATCAGTCAGCCCAGGTGTAAAAAGATGTTGTCAGAAGCTAGATGAACATCTATTGGGATTCAACACATAGATCCTAAACTAGTTCTTTATATACATGTCTTCCAAGTTTTCAATCGACATACTCTTCCCTCAGTTCTTCTTCTGCTTCCTTTTACCACTAGTACTTGTTGATTTATCTTCATATATTTGCACACTCATGTCTACACCAACCTTTGCACCCATTTAAGATCTGCTACCAATTCTCAAGTTCCTCTTACCTAGCTCTACATCCTTCAAAGGAATCAAAATAGACTTCTTCCCATCCTTCAGTATAGTAAAGGAATTTCTTTTATAGTCATGAATAGCCTCTCTATCATACTGTTACGGTCTACCAAGTAAAACATGACAAGAAATCATCTCCACAATGTCACATAATACTTCATCTCTACAAGTACCAATGTAAAAACTCACCATGCACTTCCCTTTCACTTCTACTGCATGACCAGCTTGTAACAAACTTATCTAATAAGGACAAGGATGCCTCAACCTTTTCCAACCAAGTTCCTGAACCATCTATTCAACAACTAGGTTTTCAGTACTTCCTCCATCGACAATAACGTTACAACATTTACCACCATAATTGCACACAGTCCCAAACAAGTTCTTCCTCTGACAAGAATCAAATTTCTTTGAGGGCAGAAAATTTCTCCTAAGTAAAAGATTCACACCCTCCACCTCAGGTTCATTCTCAACAACCTCATTCACCACAACATATCGGTGACTACCGACCTTCTTATCTATATGGGGACATTTGAATGACTGATGTCCTTCTTCACCACATTTCTAACAAGTACCTATGAATACACCTCTACCTATTCTTCTTTGTAGTTCAATAGGTTTTGGTTCATCCTAAACTTTTGGTTTATCCTTTACTGATTGTTCATGCTTCCCTTTCCCTCAAGAATTACCATAATGTTTTCTCTTCAACCTATCTTCTGCCTTCAGTACATACTGATAAGCATCCTCTACCGATTCTATCTTCAACATACCAATCTCATCCTAGATATTTAATTTCACACCATTAACATACCTCACCACCTTTTCCTTAGAAATTTCTCTATGCCCATACCAAATAGTCAACTTGTAGAACTCCTTGATATAATATTCTATAGTCATCTCCTTTTATTTTAGATTCTACAACTTCTTAAACAATTCAAGTTCATACTTGGCAGGAATGAACTAAGCCTTCAGCTTTTCCACTATCAACCTCCACCAATTGATATTCATCTCACCTTCTTCTTCTCATTCCCTCTACAACTCTTTCCACCATAAAGAAAAATGTCCCTTCAACTTAATCTGTGCTAATCTCACTCTAAGCGGATCTTCAATGTCTTCCAACTCTAAGTATTATTCTAACTCACTGATACAATCAATCAAATCCTCGGGTCTTAATGTACCTAAAAAATTGGACTCCTCCATCTGATAGCTTGTACTCAAGTGAGCTCCATATCTCTGCAACCAATCATATCTGTCTCCTCTAGATCTTTCCATCTAATCAGCTTTGTCATCTCCACTAGATCCAGTAACTTCCAAATCTTCAGCAGCTTCTTCGTAACTATCATCTGTTATTAGACCTCTATGTAATCCAACATTTCTGATACCTTCTATTATTTCATTCTTCATCACTGACATCTCAAATCTGAATCTTTCTTTTATCCCCACTTCCACCTCCTCAGAAAGATCTACAATCGCTCTGGGGTCCAATCTTCTCAGAGGCATCTCTCTAGATCTTCGAAAATACTAAGCTCCACAAGAAATGAACCCGCTCTTATACCACTTGATGCAATCAAGCTCAGAGGATCAAATAAAGGATTGTCCAAACTTGTAGCCAACAATAAGATCCACACAATGGAAACAACACAAGACAAGATATATCAATATCAACTTATATTATCTCAGAATTAAAATTACATGCAACATGTTGGGTTGTAAGGCCTTCCTGGTTAGGGTCAATTACATCAACAGATTCTACAAGATCTCATAGTATCCAACCTTATCCATCTACCCTATAGCTAAGTGGAAGAAACAAGATCTGAACTTGTGCTCGCAATCCACGAAGCAATCTGCAGACTCTATTTACCCACTTACAACTATCTATGGAAACTTACAATCTTTCATCTTATTAGCTTACTTTGCTATCCTCTATCTATCATCCCATGTCTCTCTCCCTTTTCTAAAAATCAACCTAGACTCTCTTTTATACACACTTTCCAAAATTTGGCTTGTAAAAAATAATTAAATGACCCAATCAACCATACACTCTAGAATGAATAGACATTAAATGCACCAACCAGCTGCGAATAATAAAAAAATACATAGGAGAACACATCAACCCAAATTTAGGTCCACACAAGATCAAATGCCACAAATCTGCATGCCTTGGAACTCAGCATGATCCCAATGATCTCCTCAAATCATGGATGCAATCTCCAATGTCCACCCAATCCATAAACACAAGTTGGTGAACCCCGACCAACAACCAGTCGGTAAATATGCACACCGGGAGCTAGACCACTTGGTGAAATACACAACTGAGTAATATGCTACCAAGAAAGACACCACCTAGCTAGACACACTGAGAAACTACCAATGAGAAGTGTACCCCAAGTAGAATATCACCAAAAACAACAACACCAAGCACCACTGAGTCCAGTCACCGAGTTCACTAGTGAAGCAATACATTTTCCAACTGAGAACTGCCACCAAAGTGACCGAGCATCTCAGGTCTCCAACCAAGTTTACTACCAAAATAAAAATCAAACCAAATCATGTTTTTTGGTGACACACGATTGCCAACTACCGCACGATTCTCCTGCATTAGAGTCACTTTGTGTTCACTTGCATTTTTTATATTCTATGTTTCTCGCCTCCTCGCATTTTCATAATTTTTTCTTGCCTCCTCATTGGTCATCTCCATATTGACTCTCCTCGCACTCAGTAGCCTTGGTCTTCTCACCTCCTCGTGCTTTTCATGTAGGGCCTTGTTAGTTTTCCTCTATTTGTTTTTTTTTTATTTTAGGGTTTTTTTCGACCAAGTCAGGTCGCCCTCCTATGCCCCTAGGGCTCGTACCCTTGGACCTTTGGAGGGGTCGCTTTCTTCTTTTTTGGTCTCTTTTTCTTTGCATTTTTAGAGTTCAGGTTTTTTGAGTCGCAACCTAGTCACAGGTTTTTGGCCTCTGAAAGACTGAAAGTAGTCCCTCCTGTAGCAGTTTTGGAAACTAAGTGAAGTTCGCACTTTCGGCCCTTTTGGGATTTCTGACCTTCAAAAATTTTGAAAAGCCAAAGCATCCGAAGACAATGTCTTCCTTCTCAGAGGTTTTAGAATTTTAGACTCTGAAACCTCCTTGAAACTTTCGCACACCGAATGTCTGAAAGAATTTCATCAGCCCCTGAATCCCTTTGAGATTTTGGGTTTTTGCACCCTGATTTTCTGCAAGTTTTTCACACTCTGAAAGTCTGAAATGGCTTGCTTCGCCACAACCTCATCTTTCAAAATTTTGTATTTTTCACACCCCAAACTTGTCTTCAGCGTTCGAAAGACCGAAAAGGCTGAAAGAGCCAAAAATTTCATTTTTGGCTACTTAAGAGCCCTCTGCTTCTAGTTTTCTTAGTTTTTTTTTTTCCCTACTTTAGTTGTTTCCTTTAAATAAAGATTTTGATACTTGCATGTTTTCTCGTAGGAATTCTTGAGAAGAAAACAAAATCACCGATGACGTACTTATTCAAGGGGAACCATCCCCCTTCAAAGATTAGAAATAAACATATAGAGATCACCGATATAGATATAGGGAACGTAGACTGGGATCAATTTCTAGTAAGATGTTCCCAACTAGCAGGAAAGACTGAAGATTGCACCTCCCTGGATCTGTCAGGCCTAGTCAATGCACTAGCACACCCAGTAGCGGTCATGTCCTTCGAGATTATCATGAACTTAGCCAAACACTACATACTAGATGAAAAGGTGGTCAACGATATAGAAGGATAGAATGTCCTTCACCTGAGGTCGGATAACATTGAAGAAGTATTCCATCTACACAAGGGCATGGACAAGTTCTATGACTTCTATATAGAAAAGGGGTTGAGATGGTTTAGGAACAAGACTGAAGATGCCTACGAGATTGTAAATTGGGATACCTCCAACAACCTCTCCCAAACAACAAACTGGACAAAATAGATCTCAAGAGGGGATACTTAAGGGATGACATCCAAGCAGAAGTTACATTAATAAGCCAAGTCTATGGACTACCTCAGTCCATCCAACTCGAGAACTGGATGATCTTATTGATAGAGAAGAGCAAAAAATGAAAGGCTAGATTTGATTGGGCCAGCATCCTAAATGATAAATTGGATGAGCAACTGACTTCGATTTAGAACAACCCAAAGTTCTACATGACTACATATATAGTGTACCTGTTAGCCGCACGGGTAGATGATTTGGGGCTCACAAAATGGGGAAACTTTAATGAACCAAATGCATGGCATCATATTGTCTATCCATAATTGGTGAGAAGGAAAGATATGCTTGAAGACAACCCAGACTACAAAATAGTGAATGATGCCTTTATCTTCGCAGTCATTAGATCCATAGAGGATGACTACGTGAAGAGGCTATCAAAAGAAGTTGCTGCCAAAATAAGGGCCATAGGGGAATACTATATATAGTTCAGAACTTTCACATACATTTGAGTGGTAGGATCTACCATGCACCCCAAGAAGATACCAAGGTACCCTTCTGATTGGGTAATCATCCTAGAAATGGCTTGGCAGCTTGCAGATGCATACGATCACATCAAGCATAAGAAGAAGCATTGATGAGACTTCCCAATTTCCCTAGGCCCCTACACTCTCTAGGACATGAAGATCTATAATTCATTGGCCTTTGAGTGGGATGAGTGCCCACTCCAACTATATAAGAATATCTGGGCCCGATTTGACCCCATAGACATGTACAACCATATCATTGACAAGTTCTAAATCCATGAACCACAGGTCAAATATCATTGGATAAATTGTTTGGATGACCATGAGGTGAGGTTTAGGGATTACTATAGGATGTCCCTCACACTAGCAAAAGCAGCTTTACATATCAGTATTCCCCCAAGGTTTGGGAGAAGGATTCAGGTAATGTGCTGGAGTCGATTTGTTCTATTGATAAAATATACAACAGGACTTTCTTGAATGTAGAGATAGATAAGGAGGAAAATGATAGAATAAAATTTAGAGTAAGGCATGTGGTCAGAATGACTGAGCCATGGATTAATAGGCCATATCAAATGGATCCTATTTCCGTGAAGACACTAATGGAGACACCCAAGAAGGCAGATAAGAAATGTGGAGAAAGGTCCACATTGCCCCAATACAAGAAGGCTCCACCTCGGAAGCCGAAAACAATGTATGGGCATGAACATGCAGTAGAATACAATTCTAATCCTAGGAACAAGGCCCAAAAAACTAGGATGACAGGGCAGATAGATCCTTTTGTTGGATCATCATAGGACACCCAAGGGGAAGGCCCTTCAACCTCTGACCTCCCTCTACCACTAGAGAGGGTAAGAGAACTTGTAAAAGAAAGTGAGCTTCCGCCTCTCTGTGATTGGAAACCTTACAAGAGGAACCAGAACTGGAAGAGGTACCCTTGGGGAAAAGGAAAAGATCTCAGGAAGCCTCTTTGAGGGAAAAGGAGATCACAAGGAAACATGTAGAGTCTCTTAAAGACTATGAAATTCCATTGGATACCCTGCGCTCGGATGAGTTCCCCATGTCCTATTTTGAAGGCCTAGAGGGTTTTGCAGATCAGGAGCAGGATACACCCAAATAAACAAAAGGAATTGACTTAGGAACACATGCACCCATCCACCCTCAAGTTATCCTTAATCCACCTCCATCCCAATTCACAAACCCTATGTACTAAGCGTGACTATCATAGGAGTTGACTCTAGCACTCACCACCATTTATTCTTTTGTCTTTCTCTATCCTGACTCCACAAGTGTTGGTAAGCATATAAGCTACATCTCCCTTCAAAACCACACTAGAGGCCATGAGGGGTTGTAATGCAGAAATAAAAATTAGTTCCTTTGGGGATGAAGATCAAGATAAAGCTGAACAGGAGGCTGGAGTGGAAGAAGAGAAGAGAGATGAAGAAAGCCATGATGGAGAAATGCACGGGGGAGAAGGTAGAGAAGAAGGTGAACATGGGGAAGAGTTAGATAAAGAGGAGGGGGTGACCCCTGAATCATAAATCTTGGCTTCATTCCTCCACATTGCCCCATATGAGCCAATTACCGCCTTTAGTAAACCTACTTGGTTCACTAAAGAGATTGATCCATGGAAATGGACTTACAGAGATGAAGAGGAAGGAGAAGACACAAATATGTTATTTTTGGGGAAGGCCTTCTATCAAATAGAGGTTAATACATCAACAAGGACCATATCTTATGTCACTCAAGACACCAAGGGTCGCTGGAAGGCACAAGTGGCAGTTCCTTCTACTAGCACCTCTCAAGCACAACTCACCCTAGAAGATTATACATTTGAAGAGGTAGACCTAGGAGAACCAACCAGGGAAAGAAGTAAAACCCTGGAAGCCTTAGGCCTCAAACATTCTTTGGGATTTATGAGAAAAGACAGGGAAACTATCAAGTCCTTGACAGAGTAGAATGAGGCTCTGAAGAAATTCATTCATAAAATGGTGGGTCCCATTGACTCAAGTTTCCCAGAGGCCTCATTACAGACCATACTAGAGAAGAGAGCTACTCCAAACTTGCCGAAAGGTATGACACCCTCTTTCGTTATGGAAAGTGTTGATTGGAAGAATGATCTTGAATAGTTTGGAGAAGGGGTTATCAATATGGCTTTTAGGCCTTTCAGAGTTATTCTGGTGGAAACCACAAAGTTGATAAACATGATGGAGAGTGATGAGGGGTTATATTCTGAATTGACCAAATGGAAAAATTCCCTCCAAGACCTCAGGATAATCAAGAAGAAACGCTTCCAAATTCTAGTCAAGATATATGAAGGCGAGGGGCTAGATAACTTTAGAACTTGGATTAAGAGCATAGCCAAAACAATTAAGGTTCATGAAAAGTGTCAGGGCCACATACAGAAAATTTTTAAGGAGGTTATGGAATGGGTAGAAGAAATAGAAAAATTCTTCACAAGTATGGACTTGGAGATATACCAAGATCAAGAAAGGCAAATTCTACGCCCAACCAAGGAGGTAATACAACAATTCAAAGATATTTTTATAGGTGTTAGAACCAAAGAAGGCTTCCACCAAATTTTCTATTCAAAAGAAGACATGCAAAGGATGTCTGAGCATAATGAAGAGATCAAGTTATTTGCTTCTGAACTGACCATTTTCAGAGAGAAGCAAGAACAATGATTTAACAAAGTGAAGAGGAGAGAAATAAACTATGAGGAGGTATAGGAGATAGTGCAGAGGTTGTGAACTATTCATCCAGAGGTGTTGCTATCTTCTCATATCCAGGCTCAACCTTTTTGAGAGATGCAAATATTCCAGACTTAGCCATTTTTTCCCAAAGGCTAGCTTTTCATTATTTTGGCATTTCGGCCCTTTCGGCCTTTCGACCTCCAAAAGGCCAAAATTTTGAGGGTCTTAAGTTTTGATTCTACAATTGGTCAAATTTGCACTTGGCAAATTTTGGTGCAGAGGTCGGGGTCTAAATTTCTGGGCCATTCCAGTGAGATCACTTTTTTGCATGAAAATAGAACTTCAGATCATATGGATGCATAACCAGAGTTTGTTTCGCAAGGACTAAGGTTCCTATATAAGTTCCCACCTCAAAGACAACCACAGATGATGATTCCTAGGGAGAACTCAGAGATCAAGAAGAAGACTCCAGTTGTAAACAAGGGAACTCCAGCTCCTCTATTTCTTCATTCTTAGCGAGTTTGATCTATTTTGCATGGGCAAACTAATTGTAAATGGATTAAAGATCCATGCAAGTTTTTTAGTATCAGTTTATCTTGATAGATTTCTTTATTAAAGCTTTAGTTTTAGTTTGTTTTCATTGTTTTTAGAGTCTTTGATGCCCTAGTTTAGACATTCAGAGATTTTAGATCAGAACTCTATATATTGTACTCAAAACAATGTATTATGGTCATATTCTTGATGCAATAAAGATATACAATTGGTGCTCCATTCATGGTGTGATATTTTCTACTATCTATGTGAAATTGATGAATGTGTGTATGCTTATTCATTCTTTTCAAAGAGGCAACTATTTTATTGTGTCTTGAATCTATGATTCTTTAGTTGGAGTTTGTTGTTGTTTATCTACTTTGTTGTAACAAATGTATGGGAAATATCATCTTATGGGCTCAATGATAAATTTGTCTCGTGTGTGCGCACAACTTGGTGGCTTCACGATTTGATAGATTTTGAAAATCTTGCATGAGTGAACACGTTTTCTCTCTAAATGATTGCATCTGTTGGATATATAATTGTGACATGGTCTGATTTATACCCGGTGGGTTTGTTCCAAATCTCTCTGTCATTCTATTCGCAAGGAAGGATCAAGTATGGTTTATGTATGTTAGGATTTCATTTTCAACAATTTACTTTATTATTGTTACCCTACTCCTTTTAATTTCTGTCACAAATCTGAAAATAATCAAAATCATCTTTATTTTAAACACGAATCTGCATCCATAGTTAATTACAATCTTTGATAAATTGGAAAATACAAAAAAAACACTAAAGTTGTTTTATAGTTTGACATCTTGAAAGTACTAGCAAAGGCCTCCTCGTGAACATTCACATTTATCTTCAACTGAGTTACCAAGTAGGTTGTACCATGACCCTGGAGAACCTTGGGAATAACTTTGTTATTCTTTCAAGAGAGGAAATCAAATCTCGAGATCCTAGCAATTGACTTGTGTAAAACAACGCTCAACAGTCATGTAATGTTTGAAATATGGAGAGAGGGAGAGATCTAAATAGATATATAACAATAGAAAGAGGTTGATATAGAAGGGGAAAGAGAGAGAAAAAGAGGTAAGGAGAAAATGATAGAGAGGAAGATAGAGGTAGAGATGGAGATGAATATGATAGAAAGGGATATGTAGAGAAGAAAAGGGATATATAAAGAAAGAGGAGAACGAGAGAGGTAGAAAGATAGAAATAGAGATATGAACTGATATATACAGAGAGATAGGGAGAGGGATGGCTAGAGAGAGACACTTAATTCACCTTACATACCTCTTCGACGTATCTATTGCACACCAAAGTATGATTGCTAGTAATTATTAAATGCATAATTAATATAAATAGCTACTCTCAATATCTCATATATTGTAAACTCAAAGGGCATATCAAATTTTTAATTTAAAAATAAATATATATAAGTTGTTCAGCCGGGTGGTCCCACAATAGTGTGTCCCGCATTTTGGCCAACTTTGACACTGAGATCAACATTCTGAGAAAAAACTTCACTTTCGAACATCTGTTTCCGCAAAACTATTAGGAATTTGAAGATGATGTAAACTAGAGTCTTTTAGAATTTTCTTTCTAGTTTCTAAATATATTTTGTTTTAAAAAATTAAAATTTATTTAAATTCATTTTTCCTTCTCCTTTGAAAAGTGGTTTCTATGAAAAAATAGTGTTTTTAAGGAGTGACTGTCATCAACATAATTTTTTTTTTAAAAATATGATAACGATGTAATTCTTTCAAGGTTATTTTTGTAACTTCAATATCTAAAGTATGCAATTGGTTTCATTCATTTTGGGTCAATATTTCATACTTTATTAAGTTCTAAAGTGACAGTAAATGTAATTTAGACATAAGGTCACTTGGATCGCTCTAACTTGACCTGTATATATCGAAATTCATTTTTTAAATTTTTCCATAGAAACGTAACACACATAGTCTTTTCCTACATATTTTCATAATTTGTTTTTCCTAATTTATGATTTTTCCTGAAGCGTCAAAGAGAGAGGTTGCTAAATGACCAAATAACCTCTATTTAATTAAACTAAAAATAAAAAGTCACAATGATATATTAAAATAATAGTCATTGTAAAGCTTGTTTTGAGTAGCATCATCTGCTATTTGGGTTTTATAAGATTGGTTTATTTGGTCCTTGATTGAGACCTTCAAAGGGAAAAAATTTGTAGAAATTTATTCGCTTTGGAGAGGAAGGCCAAATTCAAGGGGTTCGCTCGAACACCCCTTCTAGAAAAGGGGGTTAGAGAGAACCCCCTTCGAGTGAACCCCCCATGGAAAATTTGTGTAAATTGCTTGTGTTTTGTTCATTCAGAGGGTTTTCTCAAATTGGGTCTAGTTTGAGCGAACCCCCCATTTCATCTAGTTCGCGCGAAGGGGTTTTTTCCCTTCGGGAAAACACCCCCATTCACTCGAAGGGGTCAAAAATGAAAAAATTTCATCCGCATGATTTTTATTTGTGCCTAAAAGTGGGACACAACTTTGTGGGATCGCCCAACATTGAAAAAGTATAACTCTAGAACAATGACTTTTTGTCATCTAAGGAACAAGTCACCCGCAAGAAGTCTACATCTTCAACATGCCTGGTGCATGCAAAGACCTTCACTAATTTTGGCCTCCATCTAAGACCTTGCTTCTATCCCTAATTTTCCTAAAGGAGACAATCTAGAGCTCACTGTAAATAAATTAAACGAAGGGCTAACCTACAGTTTTGGGGTGGTTACACTAGAAATTGCATGCGGAAGGCTTTCCATTGACCGCACACTTGCTAAACATAATTGCAGACAAGTGGAATGGTTTTGGGATTTGTATGGACAGTGAAAGATTTTAGATTCTGTAGATTAAAAACTTGGAGGATATTTTAACGATAAAGAAATGGAGCTCCCTATGTTGGTGTACCTACTGTGTTCTCATCCTAACCCAACATCGAGGCCCACAATGAGAGACATATTGAAGATATTGAAAAGGGGAGTAGATTTGGTATGTGTTCCTTTGGATTTGTTGGTTGTTGTATACAGACAACCTCTTTTTCATGCTGGAACATCAGCCTCGTGGTCGTCGGGATTAGATAGCTCCTCTGTTGTGAGTGACGTGTCTATGTCATCGTTGAACACTTCTCTATTGTCATCATCTATGGCTTCAAGTGAACTAGTCAAAATGTCAAGCCCTCCATTGTCCAACACTGGGCTTTGCTAGCCTAGATTCTTTAAACCTATTGTTTTGAGTGAAGTTTCCATGTTGTCTACGGCTTCAAGTGGCCCAGTCAAAATGTCCAGCCCTCTATTGTCCAACACTGGGATTTTCTAGCCTAAAGTATTTAAACCTATTATTTCGAGTGAAGTGTCCATGTCATTTACGGCTTTAAGTGGCCCAGCCAAAATGTCCAGCCCTCTATTGTCCAACACTGGGATTTGCTAGCCTAAAGTCTTTAAACCTATTGTTTCGAGTGAAGTATACATGTCATCTACGGATTCAAGTAGCCCAGTCAAAATGTCCATCCCTCTATTGTCCAATGCTGGGATTTACTAGCTTAAAGTCTTTAAACCTATTGTTTCGAGTGAAGTGTCCATGTCGCCTATGACTTCAAGCTGATGACATGTAACTGATTGAATGTTTGACAATGTTAAGTTGAAGATGATGCAAGACATTAAATTAGTTAATGGTTTGTATTATCATTGATGTCAACTTGATATCATCTATATGGTCATATACATAATGCCAAAGACTTCAAAGAATCAATGGAATAGAGGTTATGCTTTCAGCAATGCATATAAGTCAAGTATTCACTAAGTGACAGACCACATCGACGGAGTGCACACCATCGGTAAAGACAGAGATAAAGTCACAGTGATGCCCGACGAGCAGAAGATAGTGTTTCCCGACGAAGCAGAATCACGGGATGCCTAACAAGGTGAAAATAGAGTTGCCCGACGAGAAAGATCCAATGATGCCCAATGAACGGAGATCCCGAAGCTAACTGAAGTAACACTGACGGAACTAGCAGCTGTCATCAACGACGAACTGTAGAATTGACTAACAAAATAGAGGGATCAGAAAATGACAAAATATCTAGCTGGCAGAGCTTAAGGATAGACTTGACTGGTTGTTTTATTTGTTTTATTCAACCACGGTTAATTAATTGATTTAAAGAAGATTTATACAGTTGGCAAGAAGATAACTATGAGATAAATCAGGAGTTAAAGCCGTAAATCAATTTGGTTGGATTGTTTTTCATGCCAAGAATCAAGAATCAAGAATAAAGAAGTAAGGAATATCATGTCTATTTAAGAGACAAGCATAATTCATTTCCGTAAGCAATCAGATACATGGGGGAGTGAATTGAAAGAAGATGCTGAAGAGAAACTGATGAAGGATAAACTTCATATAGTCCTGATCAATCAAGCTAAGGGAGAGCTAAAGAATTCTGCAGACACCGATGAACAGTGACGCACAGCATCACAGAGTAGAAAAAGTGAAGTACAAAGGAATTGAATTGATACATTGATCAGAAAGGTATTGTACATAAATAGATCTGAATATCTGCAATTCAAAGTTGCATTAGAAATAGGTCATTGTGTTTCAGTTTAACCATTGAAGCAT
>MU228182.1:707699-731362 GCA_018584345.1 Thuja plicata | reverse complement strand
ATGAAGATCAAGCTGATATGCAAAGAGTTGTACCTATACTTGCAAGATATGTAAGAAGGAACCATCCAGAGGACCAGATCATAGGAGATAAGAAAGCTGGTACAAGAATAAGAAGTAAGTCTTTAAATTCAAATTGCTTAATTTGTGAGTTTGAACCAAAATCTGTCAATGATGTACTAGATAACGAAGAATGGATAAGTGCTATGAATGATGAGATTGAACAGATTGAAAAGAACAAGACATGGTCACTTGTACCAAGACCAGATGACAAGAATGTCATCAGTACAAAATGGATATTTAGGAACAAACTGAACGAGAATGGAGAAGTCACAAGGAACAAAGCAAGACTAGTATCCAAGGGGTATGCACAAGAGGAAGGTATAGACTATGGACAAAACTTTGCACCCGTTGCTAGGCTAGAAGGAGTAATAATTCTACTTGCTTATGTTGCATACAAAGGATTCAAAGTATATCAAATGGACGTCAAGTCAGCATTCCTAAATGGAATACATGAAGAAGAGGTGTACATTGAGCAACCATAAGGGTTTGTGGATCCAGACAAGAGGAACATGGTATGTAGACTTCACAAATCCTTGTATGGATTGAAACAAGCTCCCAGAGCCTGCTATGAATGACTTCATTCCTATCTAATAAGTATTAGATTCATGAGGACTAGTGAGAACAGTAATCTTTATTTGAAAGAAGATACTAATGCTAACACTTTGACTGTTGAAATATTTTTTTATGACATCATATTTGGAGGCAATGATATGCTATGCAAATCATTCGTTGATGAGATGAGAAAAGAATTTGAGATGTCTATGGTTGGAGAGATCAAGTTCTTTCTTGGTCTACAGATCATTCAACAAAGTGAAGGTATTTTCATTACACAGTCCAAATACATCAAAGAAGTCCTGAAAATATTCAAGATGGAAGATTCCAAACCTGTTGGAACACCAATGGCTACTCGATGCAAATTAACAAAAGAATACAAGACAACGGAGGTAAATCAGACTCTATACAGATCAATGATAGGAAAAATCATGTCTAGTGTACACACTAGACCAGATATTGCACATGCAGTAGGAATTGTTGCTAGATTTTCTGCTAACCCCAGGGAGTCACATATAACTGCTATGAAAATAATTGTAATATATCTGAAGAATACCGAGGAATTTGTCTTATGGTATAGAAGAGAAGGCAAATTTGAACTAAAAGTGTTTACCAACACTAATTGGGCTGGAAATCTTGATGACCGAAAGAGAACAACTGGAGGAGCATTCTTTATGGGTGATAGACTTGTCACATGGATTAGCAAGAAGCAAGGATGCATCTCTCAGTCTACTACAAAAGCAGAATATGTTGGTGCTGCTGCAAACTGCTCTAATATTGCATGGATCAAACAGTTGCTGGAAGGTATGCATATGAAGATCATAGAACCAGTAATTATCTATTGTGATAACACTAGTGCAATAAATATTTCCAAGAATCCAGTCATGCATGCAATGACTAAACACATTGCCATCAAGTATCATTATTTGAGAGAAAAAGTTCAAGAAAAAGAGGTCATACTTGAATATGTGCAATCAAAAGAATAATTGGATGATATCTTCACCAAGCCACTGCCCAAGGATACATTTGAGTACCTAAGAAAAATACTAAGGGTCAAACCCATGTCTAACAGTCAGTAAAAGGACTAAAGGCTACATCAGCCATATATTATCATAATATCATTCATGATTGATGCAAGTAGAAGCTGAACTTCAAAGCAAAATCTATATACAGAAAGGTATATATCAGAACCAAGCACCAGAACATATTGCTATATTGATGATGGATAAGGGAAATTCAAGGAATATATTATAGATAGAAGAAATTGTTTGACAGGATGTCAGATATTTGTAAAAATATATGTTTGGCATTATTGTCAAAGGGAGAGATTGTATTCATATTATCATCAGAAACTATTCATTATCATATTACTCCAAACAGGGAGAGATCATATCCATAGTGAGAGAATTTGTATCAAAGTTAGTTGCAAACAAAGACAGAGACATCAAAAAAGAAGAACAGTCAAGAGAGAGAAATTGACACAGACAGAGGACACAACACATCAGAAGAAGAAACAAGGAAAGCTGCAAGAATCAAATCTATGCTAACACAAAGCTTACCAGCGGTCAAACATTTTTTTAGTTATCAAAACAAACTGTTTGGTAATTTGATGAATCTCAACAATTGTATTTCCTGTTGTATTAGAAATAGTATAATGTGATAATATAGCATGTTGCCATCAATGCCAAAGGGAGAGATTGATGACATGTAACTGATTGAATGTTTGACAATGTTAAGTTGAAGATGATGCAAGACATTAAATTAGTTAATGGTTTGTATTGTCATTGATGTCAACTTGATATCATCTATATGGTCATATACATAATGCCAAAGACTTCAGAGAATCAATGGAACAGAGGTTATGGTTTCAGCAATGCATAAAATTCAAGTATTCACTAAGTGACAGACCACATCGACAGAGTGCACACCATCGGTAAAGAAAGAGATAAATTCACAGTGATGCCCGACGAGTAGAAGATAGTGTTGCCCGATGAAGCAGAATCACAAGATGCCCGACGAGCTAAAAATAGAGTTGCCCGACGAGCAAGATCCAATGATGCCCAACGGATAGAGATCCCGAAGGTAACTGAAGTAACATCAATGGAACTGATAGTTGTCACCGATGATGAACTACAGAATTGACCGACAGAACATAGAGATCATAAAATGACAAAATATCTAGCTGGCAGATCTTGAGGATAGACTTGACTGTTGTTTTTTTTTTTTATTCGACCATAGTTAAGTAATTTATTTAAAGAAGATTTATATAGTTGGCAAGAAGATAACTATGAGATAAATCAGGAGTTAAAGCCGTAAATCAATTTGGCTGGATTGTTTTTCACGCCAAGAATCAAGAATCAAGAATTAAGGAATATCATGTCTATTTAAGAGACAAGCATAATTCATTTTTGTAAGCAATCAGATACACGGGGGAGTGAATTGAAAGAAGATGTTGAAGAGAAACTGATGAAGGATAAACTTCATACAGTCCTAGTCAATCAAGCTAAGGGAGAGCTAAAGAATTCTGCAGACACTGTCGAACAGTGAAGCACAACATCACAAAGTAGAAAGAGTGAAGTACAAAGGAATTTAATTGATACATTGATCAGAAAGGTATTGTACGTAAATAGATCTGGATATCTGCAATTCAAAGTTGCATTAGAAACAAGTCATTGTGTTTCAGTTTAACCATTGAAGCATTAAGTCTCTTAATAGAGCAGGACTTAACCGTCTTCTATAATTGAGGTATATTCTAACAGATTACCAAAAAGGTTGACTTATGATAGTAGCATTGGTCTTACCTAAAGCCTATTGAGAGTCTAAGAAGGAGGCTGATTCAAGGATGGTAGTAAGATTAGCATAAAGCCTATTGACAGTCTAAAGGCTGATTCAAGGATGGTAGTGTAGATGCCAGATACTAAGTGACAACCTATGTATAAAATCCTCTAACGAGGTCACACTTAACCGTGTTTTTGTAACCTTTAACAGGGTTGGCTCCTAACAGGGCTCACTTCAGAAGAGTGAAAATTTGGGGTACCGGTCCTAGTGGTTTTTCCCTTAACAGGGTTTCCATGTTAAAATCCATGTGTTATGTGTGTATGGTTTATTACTTTATTGTTTTAGATTTCACATATGCATTTTTGGATTGATTGGTATACTCTTCATATTTACTGAGTATCGGTAAATAAGTTTTACTGCTTATCGATAATCAAGAAAAATAAGGATAGACAAGGTAAACCGACATACAGTTATTTATTTCAAGTATTTCAAAGGCATACATCTTGTAGGGGCTTAATAATCTTAGGTGTATTGATTGGTGGATTAAAGTTTAAAAGGATAAATTTTTGAGGCCACTGATTCACCCCCCCCCCCTCTCAGTTATTACTAACACAAGCACTCAAAATTTCAAGCCCTTTATTGTCCAACACTGGGCTTTGCTAGCCTAAAGTCTTTAAAACTATTTTTTCAAGTGAAGTGTCCATATCTTCTATGACTTCAAGTGGCCGAGTCAAAATGTCCATCCCTCTATTGTCGAACACTAGGCTTTGCTAGCCTAAACTATTTAAACCTATTGTTTCAAGTTTATGGATAGATTTGAAGAGGTTGCTACAAATCAAATCAGAGATTAAGTTCCTTTCAATAGTGTCTAGTTTTGTGTAGGTAAAAGTGGAGGTGGAGAAGAAGGCAGAAAATAAATATACAGATAGAGAGAGGTAGAGAGCTAGATTAAAATAGATAAATGAGTTAAATTTATATTTTATATCGAGTATATGAAAGATGATTAGATATGATGATTTGTATAATATGTATTAAAGTTATATTTATAATTAAGTTTAAAAAATATAAAAGTTAATGGTATATTTTTAAAAATCCCCTATTACTAAAGCAGCCTTTTAACAATTTCTTTGCTCTTCTTTCCACCTTAATTATGTGGAATATATGGAAATTGAGAAATGATAGTGTTTTGGTGGTACCTCTAGGAACCTTACTGATTCTCTCAAGAGATTCATTTTTCATATAATTTATGTGCAAGTTGCAGTGGTCATAAAGATAAAGAAAAAGAAGCTGGAAGATCTCTTCAAGAATGGCATGGTTAGAATGGGCTCATGGGAGGTCTTTCATGGATACACTTGGAAAAGAGAAACCCAAGAGCTTACCCCCTTCAAAGTTGCACTTCATAATTTCATGACAAAGGTGAAAGATCTAAATAAGACTGAGAGGCAATTGATCAATGTTGTCCCTATCACTGCTATACCAGGACCATCGTTATGAGCAGCACATTAGGTAGGATGAAGTACTTAGATGGATGGAGGGACAAAAAGGATGGGTGGCATGGGTACCTATACAGATGACAAAAACATATGATGCTCCTTGATACATAGCTATCTTATGATTATTTTGTCATTGCCTTATACTCGGACAATGATCCTTTGATCTTTTTATTGTTCTAGTTTCTATTTCAGATATGGACAGTCAAGTGTAGCTTAGACATATATGTAGGATTGATATGTAATCTCCCGTACGTGTATGTATGTCTCTCTTTTGGTATACGGTATGAGAAAGACACCTGAATGTATAATTTTTTGTATGAAATCATATATGTTTAATAGAAAATAAAATTATTTCATGGATATTAAGATCAATATTCATGGATATTAAGAGCATTATCTAATTTTATTAAAAAAAATATTTTTTATAAGTTTTGATTAAACAAATAAGTACAAGTAATTATTGATAATCGAATAGATAATTGAAATTGAAGTTTGTGTTATTATTAAATAAAGAAATAGGTGTACGTAGATCTATGATGGATAGATGATGGAGGCGTTGATTGGAATATTTTATCGTTGTTGGAAGATTAGTTATTCTAGTTTGATAAATGTTTTAAACTCTAAATTGATACAGAACACGATATAGAAATTTTATTATATATCATGAAATCACAACATAGTGTATGAAAAATGTATTAGAATATTTCATAATGATTAATTTAATGAAATAATATTTAAATATTATAATAATACACTTTATTCCATATTTTAAATATTGAGACATGTCTTGGTACATCTAAATTTATATAGATGCTTTAAAAATCTAATGTAATTTAAAAAATAAATTTACATTTGTCTATAATAGCATTTATACTCCCAATATATCTAAAAAAAAAGAATTATTTAAATTATAATATTCTTCTTGTTTCTAATATTCTAAATTCTACTATATAATAATTTTAAATTAAATTAACTAAAAAATAATTTTTTTTAATTACCATCTTAAAAATATAACATTAGTATAGCAAAAAAAGTATATGTATAAAACTACAATAATATCTAATCTTTATCTTTGTAATCTTTAATAATTGTAATTAAGATATATAAATTAAACTAATTTATAATTTTTAGCTTTTAGTTGTTCAAAAATTTATCTTATAAAATGAAAAGAAATGTTAAATATAAATTAAAATCTTATACAAAATTACAAATTCTTACTTCATATTTTTTTAAATAATTATTTTTATGAATTTCTCTTCACCATATTTTAGTTTCTAAATCTACTCTCCTGAAGATATAGCTAAAAGATTATGTTAAAAACATGCCAGTCGAGGCATAGAGATTTCAAATACCTAAGTATGCTATCTATTTCTTATTTCTTCTCTAACTCACACTTCTAATAACATTTTTAAACATTGAAGTTACTAATAAAACTATGGGACTATTACCTATATCCATTATTTTTCATGAGTTATAGAATTCTTATCAAATAGCTACATCAATTAATAAAGCTAATGTTGTTGAGGAATTTAAGATGATTTGATATTTAATGTCCTAAATTGAAATATGTAATATAAGAAAATAGAAAATTGATTTTTGAATTTTGCACTTAATGATTATTTCTAAAAATATTAAATAAGAAATTTAATTTTAGATTATAGAATTTTTCTTCAAATTTCTAATTCTATTCATTGAAGGGCTAAACTAATTAATAAATTGAATTCAATTAATGCAATAGTATCCTACCTTAGAAAAAACTAATAAAAATCCTTCTTTTTATCTATTATGAGTTGCATCACATTATTATACCTATGATCGGACAATGATCATATCATTTGACATTATTTCTAATTCATTGTCACACTTCTTATAGTGTGTAGTATTCTCATTATGGTTCTTATACTTTCATGCCTAAATAATTTATGTGCTTGCATCTTTATTATTCATAATTTTATCATATGGTTATGATTACAATTACTTTGTAGCTATTTATTGCCAATTTACTCTTATATGTTCATGAACTATCATTGACTAAATTGATAAGATCTTCCTTCAATCAATTACACCATGTGAAGGTGGTTAATAAAAGGAGCAAGGAGGTATAAATGAGCACTAATGTTCTCATTTTTACATTTCATTTATCTTGTGAGTTACATGATACTCAAAAGAAATATCTTGTTTGGTAAAATTCATAGGATAGCATATGAAGATTAAATTAAAAATATGAAATCATAATCTTCATCTTTTTATGAACTATAGGTTCATATCACTATTACAATTACTTTATAGAGGTTTGAGAATCAACATACTTAGAGATGCATAATTGTTACTTAAATATTCACATAGACCTTTAAGTGAAAGACAAAATATAATGGTGATGCATTTTCATTAAATTTTATGCCTAACTTGAAGAGATATCTTACTACATAGCCAACTTCATACCACCTAGTAATATGCTTATTTGTGTATTTATGTAAGTAAAATATTACTTAAATTTAATTTATTTATTTGATTATAGTCATTAAATCAATTCTTATCCACAATCCAATCTTATTGAACACATAGTATGACCTGATTCATGTTTAAATATGCAAGTTTTTCTTCATGATCATGGTTTTGATTCAATTATATACAAAAATAAAAATAAATTTTTAGGTGGGTAGTTCCATCATATATTATGCATAATCACTCATGATTTGATTTTATATTTATGTATAAGCATTAGGTATATGCAATAAAATTCGAGTTGTTAAAATTTCCACTATTACTTAGCAACATTTGATTACATAATATTTAGAATTAACATCAACAATCAAATAAAAGAAATAATCTAACATGTTTGATCATTCTTATACTAACATGTGTGAATCATTTTAGACTTCATATATATGATTATCAAGATATTTTTAAATAAAATAGTATAATACAAAAAAAAAATTAAAATTAAATGTATGAAAAAAAAAAAAAGTCTATATCTCACATCCATATGATGTGTCCCCATTTGACAACATTAAGTCTCATTGTAACCTATCTCGCATATCTTACACCCAGATTTCTTATATCATATATCCATACGATTTATACTCTTTTTTGAAACAAGGTGTCTTAAAAAAAAAACCTATCCCTATCCTTGATTATACATATCTCCTTTGGAATGGGAGCTCTAAAGAAAAGTCAACTAATTTAAACTAACATGCACTTCTCGTTGTCACTTAACTTCAATCGATAATGTTTGACCCATCTTATACATTTCACTAAACGTAATAGATACTGTCTAAAATTACAGAAGTCGGACATGCTTAAGCTGAGTGAGGTGAGAGATTTACAAGTTAGTTCATCGAGTTGTCCTTCCAGGATCAACTATGAATTACACATCTTTGAAGAAAATAAAATAGACAAAAGTTAATTGCTGCACAACATTAAGCACACAAATCATTCTTCATTCATGCAATAGAACTACAAAAAAGCCCTTTTGATTGTAAGATCAAAAATCAGCTAATCGAAGAGATTATGGATGAAGAATGCATTACAAAAGTTCGAATAAATACAAGTCTTAAACTGTTAACAAATTCTAGACGATCAACCGAGCACACGAGTACTAGAAATTCACGCGCAACCTAAATTTAAAACACTTAATTCTAAAACATGCCAAAACAAGCAAACAAACTAAGATTCACATGGGAAAACGGAGAAGTAACGGAGCCAACTATGATGATACCGTGAGAAGTGGATAAAGTAAGAAGGGCCCCATAAGCAGCTGTTACACGTACTTGAATTCGATGCGCTAAACTTTTCCAACCGCGACGTGATCTTCTAAGTTGTATAAAAGAGGGTTGGGCGAACCAGTAGGAGTAGAAGAAAATGGTGCATGCGTAGCCGAGCTGGATGATGCAGATGTACCTGTATTATTCGACGATGAAGATGCGTACCCGGTCGGCATTGACGACGACTGAAAGCTATAGTCATATACAACTACAGGCAACTTCAGAGGAACATTTGGCAATTGGACTTCAAATTTCAACATCTTTAGCGCGTCTCTCATTTTAGGTCTTGCCTTTGGATCAGGATGAGAACACAGCAATCCCACCAACAGCAGTCGCTCCATTTCGTCGGCTTTGAAATTCCCATGCAATTTGTGATCCGCTGAATCGAAGAGCCTGTCCTGGCGATACGAATCCCAAACCCATTCGACAAGTCTTTTATTCAAGCTCGGATCCAGCGGTTGCCTACCACAGGCAATTTCCAAAGTGACAGCTCCAAAACTGAACACATCAGATTCTGTACTGGCCTTTCCCGTGTAAACATACTCCGGTGCCAGGTACCCAAATGTCCCCGCCACCGCGGTCGTCTGAGAGGCTGCTTGATCGCGTTCCACCAGTCTAGCCAGGCCAAAGTCCCCAAGCTTTGCGTTGAAGTCAGAATCCAACATTACATTACTTGCCTTAATGTCCCTGTGCACAACACGCTGCTCACAATCCTCATGAAGATAAACAAGAGCAGCAGCTATATCACAAGCAATGCTATACTTTCGATCCCAATTCAAAACAGCGTTCTGATTCCCGAATAAATATTTATCCAGACTTCCGTTTGGCAGGAATTCGTAGACCAGAAGTAACTATTCGTTTTGATGGCACCATCCTAAAAGTTGCACAAGGTTACGGTGTCTGAGCTTACTGATTGTAGTAACCTCAGAAATATACTCCTTTCTTCCTTGTTTGGAACCTTGTGCTATTCTCTTCACAGCCACCGCCTCCGTCGTGCCGGGCAGGATGCCTCTGTAGACGCTGCCAAAGCCGCCTTGCCCAAGCTTTTCACCGTCGCAGAAGTTTCTAGTCGCAGCACAGAGCTCGTCATAAGAGAACTTGTGGGGTCTTCGAGAAAAACATTCGTCCAGCTCCACATCACTTTTTTCTCTTGTCTCCCGACCACTTTCTTCTCTTGCCTCCCCACTGGAGTTTCTTCTTCTGCGATACCACCGTACAGCCCCAAGTACTAAAATGCATAGTGAAAACAGGCAGGTGAAGACTGAAATCAAAACAACTCTCTTATAATCCTTAGTTGTATTGTCTTCATACCCACCGCTTCCAGTGGAGTCATTAGGAGGAAGAGGCGCAAAGTTCCCTGAGTCCTGAGGTTGACGAGGCGCAATGTTCCCCGGGCCCAGAGGTATACTGTCAGGAGCAGGAGTCGCAATGTTCCCCGAGTCCTCAGGAGCAGGAGCAGGAGTCGCAATGTTCGCCGAGTCCTCAGGAGCAGGAGTAGGAGTCGCAAAGTTGTCCTGTGCGACAGCAGTCGAAGCAGAGATAAGGAGGAAGAGAGGGAGAAGGGCGATCAGAGCCATGTCTGCCCTGGAAAGTATGTGCGCCGACAAAGACTCAAGGCAGAATATATATCAGAAAGTAATCATGCTCAGTCGGATCTAAGAGAGTTATACCTGTTACATTATCATAATGAAAATGCAAATCTTAAATACCAAACTACCATGATAAACTTAAAATCTGTAAAGACTCATTTTGATGATGGGAATCTTAGTAACTAATAGTATTTTTTTGGAGTACAAGAAAATGAGTTTTACTTGGTCATATTAACTGAGAAGATATTTTCTGAAATTGCGAAGGTATCTTCTGAATAAAATCGACGAGTCAAGTGTCAGTGGCAGCAAATTTAAAGTGGGTGCACAGTTATATCCAAAACACAGTCCCGTACGCATATGTACTTTTCTCATTCATTCTTCTGGCCAGTCATTATTACCATCGCATCGCACAAGATATTGCTTTATTGCATATAGGTTGATTAGGCAAGTACAAATAGCTGGATAAAAGCATTAGTTCAGCATAAACAATGGTTACAATGGCGTCATTACGTAAATGATGGGGCTATAAAGATTTTCTGTATTAAATGAAACATGTAATAAAATTCTAGCAATCACATCTATGTGTGCAATGGGTACGCTGAAGAGGTGTGTAGGTCAATTAAAAAAAATTTAAGTCTATTTTTTGCAACATTAATGACGTACATGAGCTCCCTCTCTCTCTCTCTCCCCAAATTAACCCCTCTCTATATATCACTTCTCTCACTCTTCCTCTCCATATATTGAGCTCTCTCTCTCTCTCCAGATTAACCTCTCTCTATATATATCACTTCCTCTCTCACTCTTCCTCTCCATATATTGATCTCTCTCTCTCTCTCTAGACATCTTGGTAGATATAGACTAATAGCTTTTATGTGCCAAAATATTTCCCTTTACAACTAATGTTACTTATAATGGATATAACTCTTCCTTTTATTGTAATTGATTATATTTTAATCGATATGCTATATATATTGACTTTTCTTTGTCTTGATTATTTGTAGATAATTTGTGATCTAAGTAGCCTATAAGTGAGAAATTGGTGAGAAGTATGATAGAACTAGAGAATAATAATTTGTAAGCCTTTCCATAACCCTTGTTAACTATGTAACTATGCTTTTATTTAAATTATATATTTAATAATTTGCATTATATAAATATAATATAATATAATAATGATAGACATTGTCTTATATTTCAGATTTATGAATGGAACCATACGGTCATTAAATTTGAGGCCTGGCACTAAAGAATTGCCTTCTAGAAAATATTTGAGGCACTGAGGAGTGTCTAATCAGCCGTGAATATTTTCTCCATTTCTTAAACTAACGTGTTTTCCTTGTAATTCTCCATGCAAATACTCCCCAAATCAAGTGGCAAGTTCAAAACATAATCATTTCAATAATCAAATAAATCTCTCTTTGGAGAAATTGAGTGAGATGGGCGATCCCTTTATGAGACTTGGTTGTAACTCATCTTGCAAAAGATTTGTATGTTGAGAGAGATAGGCAATCCCTTTCTCAGAGTCAGTTGTAACTTGTCATTCGACATTGGATCACATCTTCCTACTTTGTCATCATGTGTAGATGCACACTGCGAAAAATCAATATGCGTGCTCACAAGGGCGTAAGTGTGCACTCTTCTCCCTAATCTTCTTACATTTCCAAGATCATCAACAAATATTGTTGGTATCTCTAGCATTTTTGTGTCCATAAATAGAGTTGAAGAAGCACTTTCAGATGTTTCCAATAATCAAAGATGCAAATTAAGAAAGCTCTCAATTTGCCTCTCGAAGTGTGTATTTTTTTGGGAAAACTATGTCTTCACTTCGAGTATATGAGGAAAAATGTTGAGTTTTAGAAATAAAAAGGGTTGTTGAGTTATAAATATCAATCCATTTGTCGTGTATTTTATCATATGTGAGAAAGTATTCAAATTCGGTGTGATAGGGAAGTTGCAAAATAGAAGTTACACAATGGGTGAGTAGGCGATTCTTACGTAGAAACTTCGCAAAGAATAGAGGGAATTCCCAAACCAAATAAGATTCCCCTTCTTTTCTGTGCCACCGAACCCATCCCTCATGAGAATGAATGGAACACTTAGCACTCATTGCATCTAGGTGATGCTCACAAAGGTGAAGCACTGGGACTTCCCGAGAGGTCACCCATCTTAGTACTACTCCAGCTAGAGCGCGCTTAACTACACATTTCTCTCCATGGTTAGGCCCACTCTGTAGTTAAGCGCGTTCGCGCTGGAGTAGTATTGGGATTGGTGACCTCCATGAAAGTCTCGGTGCTTCACCTCTATGATCATGTAGATGCAATAAGTGCTAAGTGTTCCATTCATTCTCATGAGCGATGGGTTCTTGTGAACCACTACTCATAAAACATGGGTCAACAAGTTTGACTCAAGAAACTATGCACTTGAATCCTCATAGCAATATCACAATTTGACTTGCTTTGGAAAATACCTCCTACTTATAATTTTATTTATTAATTGTATTTTTAATAATATAAATTATATTTTAAGTTTTACAAAAATTTAGAATATTAATTTTATCAATATAATTTTTTTAAATTAATAACATCTTATTTATTATTAAGATCTATATTTTTAGAAAATTATTTATTTTAAATAGGCAAAATACTACATTCATTTTACATAATATGCTATTACATAGTTTGTTATTAGTTTCAATTTTAATGTGAAATAATACATATTAATTAAGATTGTTAAAAAATGTCGATTAGCTCTCAATCTCCCTCACTTGATTTCTGGAGTATTTTAGATACATAATAAAAATAGGCGTGGCTTTCAATCACCAACCTAAAAATAACTAAATAGAAAATTGCCAATAAAAGAATTCTGAAGCTTTAGAAGTGCGGAGATTTCTATCGCGAAGTCCAGATTCTCTCACGCCTTTGTCATCTCAATCTAACGCTACTGCAAGCACAGAAACAACGACATTCCCATCTACAAATTCATGACCGGCGACGACCTAAGCAACCTGCTCTATTGCCTCTGCCATGGTCATGTCCTCCCATTGAACCACTGACTACGGATCGCGCTCGACAGGAATATAAACTACAATGAGCAGGTGATGGAGCGGAATTGTCCTGTGATATGTA
Source organism: Thuja plicata (assembly GCA_018584345.1). Classification (NCBI taxonomy): domain Eukaryota; kingdom Viridiplantae; phylum Streptophyta; class Pinopsida; order Cupressales; family Cupressaceae; genus Thuja; species Thuja plicata. Next base: position 718,001 of record MU228182.1, on the reverse strand, counting down.
AAATAAGAATTTACAACAAATTTGTTAAATTTGAAATATACTCAATTACTGCAAGAGGTCCTAATCTCAAGAATCACAAGGAGAACATCATTCTTGCGCAACCTCTTTGATCTGAACTTTGTTGTCATAATAGAGCCCACCATCTAATTTTAATGAAGATGCCAAGTCGGGCCAAGCTGAAATAGCGAGTGTGACTTGTGGAAGTTGTCAGAAGGCCGCCAGAGATTGAAAAAAATTAAGAGCTTGACAGACATATAGAGCGTCTGACTCGTTCCTTGCTTGGAGCTCAAACCAATTCCAAAATCATCTTGCCATCGAACTTCAAGACTTGTATGTACAAGAATGACAATTTCTTTGACTGGAAAACACTTTTATACTCTGAGAAAGAGCTTTGACATAACAAAAGAAAGTATCTATACAATTATTTATAATTATCCATGCCTTGGTTGTGCTCATCATTCTAGAATCAACACTGCCTCCTGTACCCATCGTTCCCCTCAACAAGTATGGTTTCCCTTTCCTAGGCAAGGCAATTGTAATTCATTTTCTCTTGACATTGAAGACAAAGATACCAGGCGTCATCACCAGTCCGAGACAAGTTTCACGCAATCGCAGCAACCCCAGTCAACTTTCAACAGCTTTTTGAGGTCATCTCCAAGTACACCCTCATTAATTTCTTCTTCCCTTTGCATTCCCTCTGATGTGATTGTTACTAATCTGGCTACCTCCTCCCACATGCCAAATTTCTATCAATTTGCCTCCTTTGAAAATATCGGTCTTATCACTTTCCACCATCCTCTATCCTTTCAATGTCCCGTCAGCGTAAAATACAGTTGTGATGGTCTTGAAAATATGAATGGCGAGATCATCCCAATAGTAGTCATTCTTTTAAACAAATTTTGGACTATTGATTTTCAAATTGAGCTCCTCCTCTCATATAGAGAGCACCTTCGGCATAAAAATAAAATGAAATAATATGATTAACACTAGAGTGTTATTGTAAAAAAGCTCTGCAACTTTCGCACCCATTTCGGTCTGTTGGAATGTTGGCTTCGGCCTCTACTCTGTTGGGTAATCCAGGGAGCACGGAGGTCCTTTATCTTGACCTGTTCCTGGTGTTGTCCTGCAGGGATAGCAGTTACTGTTATTTTGACTTCACTGGCGAGGGAGCATCATTGTTTGACGTTTCCTCTCGCTCGCAAAATCTGGAAGACGGGGATTCCCTTTTGTCTAAAACAAAGATAGTGGGGGAGGACAAAGAGAGCTTGCTGGGGAGATGGAAAAAGGCGGTGTTGGGAAAAGGGTCTCCTGATGCCCTTGATTCTCCTGAATGCTCCGTAGGAGAGTTTAACCCAGAGATTTTTGTCCCGGATGGGGTGGTAGAAGGCATTTCTATCGCTCTCCAAATTGCTCTTGTGGGGAGATTTGTCGCTTTCAGGCTCACTATAGAAATGGAACATAGGTGGTGTGCTTCCAAATGGAAAGTGAAAGGATCCCTCTCTGTCTCAAAAATGTTGGGTGGCCTATTCCTTTTTTGCTTCAATGCTGAGGCGGACTACACCTTTGTTTCCACAGGAAGCTGGTGTTACGGGAAGCACACTCTGCTTGTGGCAAAGTGGAAGCCAGGTTTTAACCCAGAGGAGGAGCTACAAAAAGCTATGCCAGTGTGGGTCTAGCTCCTAGGGATTCCCCTAGAATTCTAGGACGGAAAGGTGCTCCGATGGATTGGGAACTCATTTGGTTGTTACATAATTGCAGACTCTGTTACTATGCAAAAAATGAGGCTAGTGTTCGCAAGATTCTGTGTTAATGTAACTGTGAATAAGCCCCTCCCTAACTTTGTGATGCTAAAGTCCAAATGGGGAAGTTGGAACCAGGCCATTGTTTATGAAAATGCCACTATCCATTGCCAAAAATGCGGAAAACATGGTCATGTGGTGACAGACTATAAGGGAACCCCTACGACTGAGGAGCAAATTCCCGAGTGCCTCCCTGCACTATCTTTGAACGAGGCTGATGGTGTGGGGGACCTAGAAGAGGGTACGTAGCTACCAATAATGGGACAAGGACCCTTGGAAGGGGAAACTCCTCTTACTTTAGGGGAAGCAAAAAACCTTAATAGTAAGGAGCAGAAAGAAGATGATAAGGGTAAAGAGTCTGAGGTGGAAGTGACTTTAGAAGAAGGGGAGCTGGTGGAAGTCCTAGGGGACATTTCTAACTCTTACAGGATAAACCCAAGTGGGGAGGAAAAAAATTAAGAAAGTGGGGAGGTGAGTAAGGCACAGTGGTTGGGAAGCAAGAAGACTGAAGGTGAAGCTGGTGAAGTGTGTAGTTTAAACGATTGGGGGGAGACTATTTTTTTATCCCCTAACTCAAATGAGGTAATAAACAAAAAGGTAAAGCTGAGGCTGAGCCCTTTGTCACCTTCGAATAGTGTCCTCGATTGGTCGGAACCTAAAAGGAAAACCAGAGGAGGAAAGAAGGTGGAAGAAGGCATCGACAACAAAAATAAGGCAGACGTGGGAAATGATGCCAAAGTTAGTCACTCGACGGTGAGAACAGTAAGAGCCAAAGAGGCAATAAGGGCAATTGCTAGTGGATGGCAGTTAACCCTAGAAGACTCCCAAAAAGGTAAAAGATGAAGTTCCCATCTTGGAACATCAAGGCATGAATAGCCCCCAAAAATAGTATGCTCTGGAGAAGTATATCTTAGATTTCAAGTTTGAGGTCGTTCTAATCCAGGAGGTTAAGATGAAATATCAAAACTTTACCCTTCTTGTGGACAAAATTTGGCTAAGTGCTACCTTTCTATATAGTGAAGTTGATGGGGCCTCTAGTGGTGTGGCTACTCTCTAGAACCTGTGTAAGTTATCTGGAAATGTTGTGGATTTTTCTCACAACTTCCTTGTTGTGTTGTTTACTTGGAATAATACCTCCTGGGTCATGTATAATATTTATGCTCCTAATATTAGAAGTGAACGAGGTAGGATATGGGGTGAAATTTCTAACCTCATTACGGCTGACCATTTTCATCCCACCATATGTGCGGGTGATTTTAATTCCTCCCTATATCCTTCTGAGAAATTGGGGGGTACCCAAGATTATTCGGAGAGTATGCAGGAGCTAGCGGACTTCATGAGGAACAATGATTTGGTGGATATTGATTTGCAGGGAATGGGTTTTACCTAGTCCAACATTAGAAAGGAAAGGCAACTTATTCAGGTTAGGTTGGACAGATGGATGTTATCGGGTGGGTGGGATATCGCTCCCCTGATCAGCCTTTCTCACCTTACGAGGATAGTTTCTGATCATTCCCTTTTGATTCTTGATTGGGAGGATCAGAAGGGGTGTGGGCCATGTCCCTTTCACTATGAGATTATGTGGCACTCTCACCCTGAATTTGAGGAATGTATCAAAAAATGGTGGAGCACTACTATTTGGGGGACAACCATGTTCAGAATATCAAAAAAATGCAATTAATAAAGCGGGAGGATCAAAGGTGGATTAAGACCAAGTTCGGGGAAATCTTCCAGTGCAAAAATGAAATTGAGGAGAAGCTCAAGTACTTCTAGGGGGAATGGCCTCCGGTGTCTCTTCTTGGGATGATCATTGCAAGGAGGAAGGTTGGCGGAAGAAATGGAAAGATAACCTCAAGAGAGAGGAAATTTATTGGAAGCAAAGGTCTTGTATCCAATGGCTCAAAGAAGGTGATCGGAATTCGGTCTTCTTCCACAGGTCTGCCTCCATTCATAAAAGAAGGAACACCATTAAATATTTAGTGGTTGAAGGGAATCAAATGCTTTTGGAGGACGAATACATTGGCAAGTACGCGATGGTGTTCTTTCAAGATACTTTCAGGAGCCTGGTTTGGAGGGGGATGGATATTGCCATGAATAATCTTCTGGGGGCTATCCCTACTGTTATTAATGCAGAGGATAATGGAGTTATTTTGTCGCAAGTCTCTGAGGAAGAGGTAAAAAATGTGGTATTCTCTATGGGAGCTTATAAATCGCCTGGACCAGATGGCTTTCCCGGGTTGCTTTCTTCCAGCACTTTTGGGAGGTTATCAAATATGATCTTGTGCACGCAGCCCGTGATTTTGTTAGAACTGGTAACATTCTGAAGAAAATAAAAAAAAAATTATATTTCTTTGGTTCCTAAGGTCCAGGATCCTCAGTGCATGGGTAACTTTCACCCCATAAGCCTTTGTAATACTTTTTATAAAATCCTCTCCAAAATTGTTACCAATAGAATCAAGCCTCTGCTGAACAAAATCATTAACCCCAATCAGAAGGTGTTCGTGCCGGGAAGACAAATCTTGGATGTGGTCATCACCTCCCATGAGATCATTCATTCCATAGATAGAGGCAAGAATGTTGGTATGGCATTAAAATTGGATATATCTAAGGCATATAACAAAGTCTTTTGGGACTTCTTGTATGAGGTGCTTAGGAAATTTGGATTTCATGATAGATTTATCAAAATCATAAAGGTGGCGGTGGAATCAGTTGACTTTATTGTTATGGTCAATGGTGCACCTTGGGGGTCTTTCAAGCCTGAGAGGGGTCTTCGTCAAGGGGACCCCCTAGCCCCCTATCTGTTCTTGTTTGTTGTGGAGGTGCTTGCCTGGAACCTACTGAGGCTGGAAGGAACTGGTTCTATTGCTAGATTCAAGTCGGCCTCCACTCTTCCCTTGGAAGTTATCCAATAGTTTGTTGATGACAGGTTCCTTTTTGGAAAAGCCTGTATCAGGGAAGCTAGGGAATGGAAATCTCTCCTAAACTCCTATGTGGTGGCTTCTGGTCAAATGATCAACTACAATAAAAGTAAAATATATCTCTTCAATACTGAACAAAGAACCCAACTAAAGATTATGGAATGCCTTGGTTGTATGGGAGATGAGCTTCTTGACACTTACCTTGGGCTCCCGCTAATGGTGAAGGAGGTTTCAGACCATTTTTGGAACTCCCTTCTAGAGAAAAGGCATAAAAAACTGGTTGGTTGGAAAGGGAAGGTCCTGAGCAATGCGGGGAAACCTCAATTTTTGTTCATGGCCCTGCAGAGTATACCTGTTTACTTCCTTTCTTTATTAAAAATCAATGATAGAATGGCAGAGAAATTGGAAAAAATCTAGAGAAACTTTCTGTGGATGGGGATGGAGGAAAAGGCTAGAATGAGTCTGGTCAGTTGGGATATGGTCTATCAACCAAAACTTTTGGGTGGTCTGGGAATTAGGAAAATTAAAGACCTAAACAAGGCTCTAATTTCCAAATTGGGTTGGCATCTGTTCAGAGGCTCTACTGGTTGGAGTAGAATTATGAATGCTAAGTATTTCAATGATGGTCATTTCCCTTATGGTCAAAACTATCCCTCTGGCTCCAAAATTTGGAATTTTCTTGCTAGAAGTAAAGGAATTCTTTTTAAAGGGTGGAAATGGTTGGTGGGAGACGATGCTCATATCAACTTCTGGGAGGACTAATGGGTGGGGGATAAACCCCTTGGTCAGGAGAAGTATGGTCTAATCAGAGAAAGAATGATCCTGCATTTTGGGATTAAAGTCAGTGATTACATTTCTCAAGACAGGAAATGGCTAGTTTTGGCAGATGCTTACCCTGTCCAGGCTACTATTCCTCCTTACATCTATGAGATGCAGAAGCTTCTGGAAGGCATTACGATCCCTATCTCTCGTGTTGAGGACAAGGCTATATGGTGTCATAACAAGTCGGGGGAAATCACAGTGAAATCTGTGTACTTAACTAACTTAAAAACTGCGGCTGATGAAAAGAATTGGGGAAAGGTGTGGATTCCTCAATTGATCCTAAATTTAATTTCTTCTAGTGGACAGTTATTCATGGAAAAATTCTTACGTTGGACAACCTCCAGAAGTGGGGAATTCAGGTGGTTAACTGATGTGTTATGTGTAAAGACAATGCAGAGTCTATTAATCGCCTCCTTATCCACTGCCCCTATGCGACGCTGGTGTGGTCTAAAATGATGAGCAAAATGCACCGGGATTGCTTGAAGCTCCATAGGCAAGATTGCAGGATTTTCCCACCCCTCGAGAATTCAAAATTCCACCTCCACCACCGTCTCCATCTCTAATCGCTCCTGACTTTTGATAATGTTGAATTTACTTAAACAATTTTTAATAAAAATTATAATGTTGAATTTACTGAAATTGTTCAAATTTAAATGATTTATATTTATAATAATTATTTTTTTTATTTCATTTAGGTTAACTTATTTAAACAGTTTTTTACTTCTTCATGTTATATTTCTATATACTTCTAAAAAGATATTTTATTTAGAGTTTAGAATTTTTTTCATAATTTTAAAGATAAAATATTATATATTTTTCAATTTTATATTTATTTTTTTAATGATCTTTGATTAATGAATGATTTGAAAAATATAATGTATAAATATATTGACAAATAATTATTAGTTGACACTGATATATTAGTTTATGTGTATATATTCAATTGTAGACATATACAATCTACAAATATATAGACATATAATTTTTTAATTGTATGCATATAGTTGCACATATACATTAAATTGACCGTATACACTTACATTTCTATTGTTTATGCTTTTTATAATATTTATCTATAGTTTTAAGTATGGTAGCTCTTTTATTGATACATATATTTATAAATGCATTTTCACATTTTATATAGATTTTTAAATATTGTAAAGTTTTGTAAGTATATAGATAATACAAATTCATAAAAATACTTATAATTTTGTATCTGTATATATTAATATATACAGACTTATAAGTAATTAAAAGACACTTATTATAAATCTACATATACTTATCAATAACTATAAATACATTTATAAATATACTTTAAGTACTTATTAATATTTTTAGATTTTATCATGTTGTGGTTTTACCTTGTTTCACACATGCTTAGATGCTTTATCACTTCTACCCGCTCTCAAATTTATTCTTTATGATATTTTATCACATAATGATTACTTATTATTTACCACATATTTAGGTAGTGTCAATTTTTTATTATTTTAATAATGATAGAATTTTGATAAATATTTCCCCTTACTTTGTAATCCATCATTATCAAAATAACAAAACTTTGACACTACATAAATATGTGGTAAATAATAAGTAATTCTTGTATGATAAAATATCATAAAGAAATATTTATATAAAAGATATTATCATGATTATTTTTAGAAGTACATAATGAATAAAGATTTTTTTTTTAATGATAGTTTTTATAAATTATTAGTGCTAATATTTTTATATTCTTATCCTTCTCTCTAAATGATTACGTACAACTAAAAATTATATTATAAAAATAAGATTTTTTAAATATCCTTGGAGTAAATTACTTGTTTGAAAGAACACTTATATCTGACTTTAGCTATTTAGGGATCAACTCAATCCTGAACATAAGTACAATAATAAAAGAGAGAAAGAAAATACTTAGATTATTCAGATTTATTCGCAACCCGTCCAAATAAGTTGCAACTAGCACAGATACTCGGTCGATGTGAAAGTCGCCTAGTTGACGTGAAAGTCCGCTTTGACTGATGCACAAATTTTCCGCATTGACTGAGTCACAATTTTGCAACTAGCACAGGTACGTGGTCGATGTGAAGCATTTTTATAGATAGGGATAAGGACGATCAGAGGCGTCTGTCCCCTGGAAGTATGTGCGCTGAGAAAGATTGAAGGCAGAGTGTACTAAATGCTCGGTCGGATCATGGTCGATAGCATTTTATTGTGGAATAATCTTACATGCCAAAATTTGCCGCATTGAATGAATCACAAATTTGCAACTAGCACAGATACTCTTGATACATTAGGTGGTGGATTTTGACATATGTCATTATCAATCATTTACTACTCATTATCAATCCGTTATAAGTCTTGATATATTCGGTGGAAAATGTCTACGGGGCAAAACATTTGTACATGATGTGACAGTTTTTTAGATTTATTAATTAAACTAAAAATCATAGAAACTATTAAATTAAAAATCATAGACATTATTGTCAATGATTTTTAATTTAATTAGGTGGTAGATTTTGACATATGTAATTATAGAATCTTGGATGTCATGACATTGGGAGGTTGAACATTGATTTTTTTGTTGAATACAAAATTGGGGACATTGAACATCATCTAGATGCTTTTGCAATAAATGACATAGAAGAAAGTGCTATTATGAATATGGGGCATCAAATATCAAATATCATGTAGATGATTTTGCAACAACAACGTATATAGAATTAGAGCAAAGGACGTAGAACCCATACAATAAAAAATATAGGATATTATAAATAGGAGGCATTGAACATCATCTAGATGGTTCTAGAACAACAAATAACATAAAATCAATGGAAAAATTGTAAGTGTAATCCATTTAATAAAAATATTATATATTATAAACAAACACATAATTTTAGAATTTCTAGTATAATCAACATTGCTAGTGCATCAAGCATGAGTTAACCTACTATTTGGCCAGAGAAAGAAGATCTCAAAAATGGGGAAAAATGGAATGCCTAGGTGGGTTATCACATCAAATCAAAGAGGCTAAAAATATTTATTTTGCATAATCCCAAAGGCCTCTTTGATATTTCTAGGCCTCCAAACCAATCATAGAGGGTCAAATAGATCTTTGTTCCTCTCATCCCAAGAATGTCAAGGTGGGTTTCTTGGCCTCTACTGGGCCCTTTGCACAGACTTACACAATTTTTCCTTGGAATTTTCCTTTGCAATACTCATGGGACATTTCAGTCCCAAAGTCAAGCCCAAACCCAAGTGAACTAGATGGATTCCCCTAATCAAAACCAAAGTATTCTACAACTATGATCATTTTGATGTGTTTTTTTACAAGCATGTTTGTCATAAGCAATTTTATGTATGTGGGCCAACAATCGTGTTTCTGAAAAGGGAAGATAAATGACGAGGAGTCCGATCAAGAGCTTGACAAATGCTTTTCTTAGGGGGCCCACAGATTCTCTTATGTTGAACTCACCATTACTATGTAAAAATTTAGTGATACTGAAAAGCTAGGAGAAGGAGGATTTAGAGGGCTCTTCAGGGGCATATTAACTAGGACAAATGAACCAGTAGTAGTAAGGATAATATCCAGGGGTTTAAAATATGAGAGAAATGAACATGTTTCTTAGGTTACTATAATAAGTCTATTGAACCATTGCAACTTTGTGTAATTTTTGGATTAGTGGCATAAAATGGAGGAGTTGCTTCTAGTATATGAGAAGCTCCCTAATAAAAGTATCGATCAATATACTTGTAGGGAGAAAAAAGGGTAGTTGGGTGGAGACATAGGTATGACATTGCTTGTGATCATATAGCCTCTGTCATTATTTATCTTCACGAAGACTAATAACAATGAGTGGTGCATAGAGATGTAAAACCTATCAATGTAATACTTGATTCCAATTTTAATGGAAAGGTGGGGTATTTTGTTCTTACAACCTTATAGGAGATGAGGATGAGGACTCTAACACGATCATGGTTATAGGCACTATGGGCTATTTGGTGCTAGAGTATGCAGTCAGCGAAGGGTGAATCCAAAAGTGGATGCGTACAACTCCGAGGATCTGGTCTTGGAATTTTTTGCAAATTGCATGTAGATGAGTGCTAGTCAACTAAACTCTTACTAAAGATGGTTATGTATTGGTGAACAAGGTTTAGAATTTATCATGATGTCATGTGTGACTCAACATTACAAATCAATGGAAGGTTTTGGCAACACTAGATGTGGATTCATTGTTAGATGGTGGATGATCCTTCTTTGGTGTTGCATATATTTGGGTGAACTCTTCGATCCTATTTCTATAAAAAGATTCTTTCACATTTGCAAGTTCACTAGTAGGAGATGGTTATCTTCATGAATAATGGAGATGTTGATATCTTGGATCCATGGAGGACTCTTTGAGTCTTTGGTTGAGGTGTTGTATATTCTTTTCTTTCATATATTATCGTTGTTTGATAAGATGGTCATGTCTTATGTCATGGTATACTTTTAATTGTGCATTAGAGTTTTGGCATGATACAATTATTTGATATGATCATATGAAGGATGCTATGGTGGAGTTACATTATCTAGTTATGACTCATCCAATTCTGATTTGTTTTCTAGGTCTCTAGATTCCAACTTCCAAGTGAAAAATGTGGTAGTTTCTCTTGCTCCATTTCAACTTTTACTTCCAATTTCAACCTTTTCTACAATTTTTATTTTATTTTTGGACCGCTTAGAACATGGTGTTTACATGCCTGTCATATGGACATGAGAT
>MU228182.1:684806-698804 GCA_018584345.1 Thuja plicata | reverse complement strand
AGATTCAGATTGGAAAAGTGCCATGCAAGAAGAATTAGATCAAATAATCAAGAATAAAACATGGGAACTGGTCCCTAGACCTCATGACAAGAACGTGATTGGAACAAAGTGGATATTCAGGAACAAACTGAATGAAGAAGGCACAGTAGTAAGGAACAAAGCAAGATTATTATGTAAAGGATATGCGTAGAGAGAAGGAATAGACTACACTGATACATTTTCCCATGTGAGAAGACTTGAAGCTATCAAGTTATTTTTGGCCTATGCAACATTCAAGAACTTTAAGGTATACCAAATGGATGTCAAGTCAGCTTTTCTGAACGATGACTTGAAAGAAGTCTACATAGAGCAGCCTGAAGGATTCAAACTTTCAGATAAACTAGACATGGTATGCAGATTAAAAAAAGCACTTTATGGACTTAAACAGGCCCCAAGAGCATGGTATGAGAGACTTGATGGTTACTTAACAAAGATAGGATTCAGAAAAGGAGCAGCAAACTGTAATTTATTCATAAGAGAGACAGATGAAGGATTACTACTCGTTATTTTTGTTGATGACATTATCTTTGGAGGTAATGACAAACTTAGTGCAAAATTCGCCAAAGAAATGAAAAGTGAATTTGAAATGAGCATGATTGCACCTATCAAATATTTTATTGGATTGAATGTAAAACAAATAGACAAAGGCATATTCATAAATCAATCTAAGTATGTGAAGGAGATATTGAAGACTTTCAAGATGGAAGATTGCAAACCAGTAAGCACCCCCACGATAACAGGAAGCAAGCTTTCTAAAGATGATGATTCCATAGCAGTTGACAAGACCCTATACAAGTCTATGATCAGAAAACTCATATATCTTACTCAATCTAGACCTGATATTTTTAATGCAGTTGGCATTGTTGGAAGATTTGCAACTGAACCCAAGAAAAATCAACTAATGGCAATACAAAGAATATTCAGATACTTAAAAGGGACTATCGACTATGTTTTATGGTATCCTAGCTCAAAGAATATACAACTTCATGTGTAAATAGATGCAAATTGGGCAGGTTGTGTTGATGACAGAAAGAGTACATCAGGAGTAGTATTTCTTGGAGACAGATTGGTCACTTGGACAAGTAAAAACCAAAATTGTATCTCTCAGTTAAAAACAGAAGCTGAGTATGTTACATCAGCATTGAATTATTCAACAATGGTTTGGATCAAATAGATGATTAAATACTTTGGTATTCATATTGATTATCCTATTGTTATTCAATGTGACAACACTAGTACTATCAATATGTCAAAGAACCCTGTGATGCATGCAAAGACAAAAAAAATTGAGATCAAATACCATTTTCTAAGAGAAAAAAGTTGCAGATAGAGAAGTAAAGTTGGGTTATGTGAGCACTAAAGAAAAATTAGCAGATATTTTTACAAAGCCATTATCAAAAGATACTTTTGAGTATCTCGGGGAGAAGTTGAGAGTAATTCTCTTTCCTGAGTCTGATTAGAACTTGCAGCAAGAACATCAGTCCTTGGTGACTGATGAATGGTTGACTACTCTACTTCTGGAGTAGTACCTGTGCTTAATGGTGTTTAACACCCTTTTTCATTGATGTCAAAGGGGGAGTATTAGTAAGGGGGAGCATATACTCTGGGGGAGTATATAGAGTAGCAACAGTGAAGAGGAAATTTTGATGAGGATATTGAGAAGATTGTAAAAAGAAGGAAGACACTTTGAGTTGATGATATCATATGTTTCCATCAATGTCAAAGGGGGATATTTTTGGAGATTTTCTTCTGTGCAAATAATTAATTGTATGTTTGTCATTGATGACAACATATAATATACATCAGTGTTCTATATGAAATTATTAGTATAGATGTTCTGGAGCTATGCGCGTTCATTTCCATGGTGTATACATGTTATAGATGCTATGTGCATTCACACCAAGTTAGATATGAAGTTTCAGTTGAGTTATGTTAATTAGTTATGACAGTTACAGAGATTGAAGACTATCTATGAAGAGCCGACGTAATTACATTATTTCTTGAGTTGCGCCTATCTTTGGGATATGCATGTGTGTATTCATGTTTAGTTATGAGTTAAAGATAATTATCTAAAGGCCCCAAACGTGTTCTATCAAAATCATGAAGTTGGAGTTAATTTGGTGGAGCCGACTTTGTGAAGCGCCGTGTCTATTCAATATGAGTTTTGTGTTTCTAATTAGGTTGCATGGATGATGTGGCCAAGTAAAGAAGTATTGAAGGAAATCCTAGAGCCGACAAAGATAACATCCTTTGGAGAAGATACTTATAGTAGTTCATTTGATGAACGCCAAGTGTGGACGAGAAGAATATAGACAGAAAAAGTGCAGGACAAAATGTCTGTTGTTTTGGGACAATAAAGACATTTCATTCAACAAGAAAAGATCTATGTGAAGAAGAAGTGAAAGTATACAACATAGTGGAACTGATCAAGATAGAAATTCTACTCAAATAGTTCATCTATCAGATATAGTGTATATTTTTTCTACGGAAGGTTGCAGCCTTCATTATTTTAGCAGTGAGCTTTTGGACAGTGAGTCCTCACCCTTAATATGGTTACTTGTAAAAGACTCCTAACAGGTTCTGACCTTTAACCAAGTCTCTGTACTTATTGTATTGTAAAGAACAACTCCTAATAGGGTTACAAGATCTCTTAACATGGATAATTATACTCTAGTACAGTTCTTTGTGCGTGCTAATTCCCACCGGGGTTTTTACCTATTTGGTTTCCCCGTAACCAAAATTGTTGTGTTCTCTATTGTGTTCTCTGAATGTGTATTTACTTTATGTTAATGGATATCTAAGCAAAGAAAATAATCAAAGTAGCTAATAATTGATTCACCCCCCTCTCAGTTATCCCTTGGGACTATTCTAACAAGAACCCTTTAAGACCCCTTATAACCCGTTAGGACCCTTAAGATGTTCGTAAGGGTTCAAGGTGTCCTAGGACCCATTAATGTGTCCTAGGGCCCCTTATGAAAACTTAGGACCCTTAAGAATACACCTTAGGGATCATAAAGAATCATAAGGTGTCATAGGACCCCTTAAGACCCCTTACAACCCATTGAGACCCATGAGACAGCTTTAAGAGGTCATAAGGTGTCCTAGGACACATTAATGTGTCCTACGATCCCTTAAGACACCTTACGACCCATTAGGAACACAAATAATTCATCTTAGGGGTCCTAAGGGGTCGTAAGGGGCCATAAGGTGTCATATGACCCCTTACAACCCCTTATAACCCCTTAGGACCCTTAATATGGCCATAAGGGGTCATAAGGTGTCATAAGACCCATTAATATGTCCTACGACCCCTTACGAGACATTAGGACCCCTAAGAATATATCTTTAGGGTCATAAGGGGTTGTAAGGAGTCATAAGGTCTCCTAGGACCCCTTAAGACCCCTTACAACCCTTGATTACCCCTAATAATACATCTTAGGGGTCCTAAGGGGTCCTTAATACACCTTAAGACCTTATAGGACCCCTAAGAATACAACTTAGGGTTCCTAAGGGGTTGTAAGGGATCATTAGGTGTCCTAGGACCCCTTAAGACCCCTTATTAGGACCTCAAACAATACAACTTAGGGGCCCTAAGGGGTCGTAATGTGTCATATAGTGTCCTAGGACCCCTTAGGAATCCTTACGACCCTTGAGGACCCCTAAGAATACATCTTAGGGGTCCTAAGGGGTCATAAGGTGTCAAAGGACCCCTTATGACCCTTAAGCACCCCTAATAGTACATCTTATCTATCCTAAGGGGTCATAAAGTGTCCTACGATCCCTTAAGACCCTTTACAACACAATAGGACCCCTAATAATACATCTTTTAGCTTCTAAGGGGTATTAAGGGGTCATAAGGTGTCAAAGGACCCCTTAAGACATCTTACAACCCCTTAAGACCCATAAGATGGTTGTAAGCGGTTATAAGGTGTCCTATGACACATTAGTGTGTCTTAGGACCCCTTAAGACCCCTAAGAATACATCTTCAGGGTCATAAGGGGTCATAAGGTGTAAGAGGACACATTAATGTGTCCTAGGACCACTTAAGACCCCATATAACCCCTATGAATACATCTCTCTCTCTCTCTCTCTCTCTCTCTCTCACATTTTGTGTTTCTAACATAGGGGGTATGCCCTATAGCATGTACGCACTAGATGTAAGAATACAAAAAAAATAGTAACAAAGCTAAGAAAATCGTGAAAGAGGCCCACATTTTTTGTATACTATTTTATTTATGCATTTTGTCCTACAAATATTTTCTTTTTATGGTGTTGAAGGTCACAAATAAGCATATTCTATTTATTTGCGCCACCTTTTTGTTTAAAAATCAACATTGAAGTGTGAAAGTCAATCATTCTTCACTAAAATTGATCGATTGAGGTAATTTTTTTTATTTTTTACATGTGAAATGTGAATAAAGAGTCTTTTTGTTTATAATTTATATGATATGGACTTGCTGAAGGCATAATTTAACATATTTTAATAGATTTATATTATAATTTGTCATAGATTTATATTATAATTTGACTTATTGTAATAGATTGATATTATAACTTCACTTATTGTAATAGATTGGTATTATAATTTGAAAATTTTAATGAATTAATATGTAGAAATAATCATCATGTTGAGAAAATAAGAAAAAAATCTAACACCAGAAGAACATGAATGAGACAGAGAAGAAAAGGGAAAGAATGAGATAACTTCGTGAGCACATAAAAATGCATACCATAGAAGAAGATTTGTGTTTGGATGAGGAACCTGAAACACCAATAGAAAGTAAGAGAGAATTGGAATTGGAAATAAAAAGGCAATGAGTGAGAAACTTACGTGCAAAAATAAAATTGAATTATGAAGATGCGGGAACATCATATACGAGTTCACAAGTTGAAGAGACACCATCATCCAATATTGGAGGCACACTATTGTATCATGTTGAAGGCACACCATTTTCTACATTTCAAGGTGTAGGCACACCATTGTATCATATTGAAGGAACACCATTGTCAGATGTGAGATGTATCATCTAGTGGTGTAATGATACAATGGGTCCAGGTAATGAAGGTGAGCCTATGGTTCATAATTTGTTTTGGTCGATGGATGAAACTAACATTGCACCATACGAGGATTGTTGTACATTGGCGTGATCAAGTGTGATACACTCTTTCAGAATCTCTTTTGATGTTGAATTTTGATCTCAAACCAATTTGGGAGTGAAGAATAAAGAGTTGGATTTCATTTGCATCAAGTCACATGTTCTGTCATGCATTGTAGAAAGAGATCCATTAATTTTTACCAAAATTATTACAAAAGCCTCACTATCAAGGGTTTGAATGCATTTTATTTTAATATCTTCAATTTCAATCACTGAAAAATTATAAGGTTTTGGATTAAGATTGTGCATTGAGGTATCTAAACATTACAATTTTTTTGGGTTTGATCAATTGTGTATTTGAAAAGATATTGCAGGCCCTAGTGTAGCAATTCATTGAAATTTTGTAACAGTGACAACAAATAATCATCTTTTCTAAGGAAGGCTTCTTATGAATGTCGTCAAGGAATGAATATGATGTAATCATTGTTGTAAGGGAGCCAATTAACCTTATTTATACTTGGAATCATGGTGTTAAATGGTTCTTAATGTTTGATTGCATTTTTATAGACCAAATTGCATAAAATCAATGACAGTGACAATTCAAATTTTTGGTTCCATTATCATATGGTTTGATTTCATATGATCATTGAAATAATTGTGAACAACTTGCTACAAGTTCTTCCACTTATCCCTCAAGAGCACTCATTGGTTGGACCCCATCTAATAGTTCCATATTGTGCATACAGGCTAGTCACGCCATTCATTGTCAACACCTAATGACCACAGTCAGTTTGGAGTTACATTTGCATTGTCATCCAATTGTGACCCAAGGATAACTCCTTTGACTGACCACAAAAGTATTTATCAAATTTCCACATTGTTGCAAATAAGCATGGGGATTGCTTTTGACATTTTAAATTCATTGGGAGAAGTCACTTGGAAGTTTTAAATGATTGTTTTGATTCTATTCTCATTGTTTGAGGGGTCAGAGGAATGAATTTGTCATGATGATTTCCATTACCCTGTTTTCACTATCAAACTAGGATAGCCATCCTCATAAACCATTCTTTTGTTCAAGATTGTTGTCCCAACAGGGGTATGGGATTGGTTAATGTCCTCTGACATTTGATTGGTGTTGTTACAAAATAAATAAGCCACGAAGATTCCATTGTTTCCCAAATTTTTTGAAGGCATGAAGTGTTGTGTCATGGTAAATGAAGTAGTCCAAGGACAAGGAATGGAGGTTGATAGTACCAAGGAAGTTGCTGAGTGTAATGTTGCAGAATGAGACATGTTGAGAGTCTCAATGATTGAGAGGATGAGATTCCTTTTTGAAAGAATTTTCCAAGATAGAGAGGGCCTAGGGATGGTTAGGACATGTTGGTGAAGTATTGAACCATAGGTTAGATGCTTGTGTCTAGGAGGGAAAAAGAGTGAGTTTGTGGAAAACCATAACTTCCTCTGTATCAAGCTCTCTTAAAACACTATCAAATCATCTTGGATTGGTCTACGACTTTAAATAATTAACATACATGTTAAAAACAACCATTTCACCAAATTTTAAACTTTCCACTAGTAAGTTTAGGATATATGTATTTTTGAAATTCATCGGTTATCCTCATTGATTATAAAATGGCCTAGTTGACCTAATGATTACAAAATAGTGTATCTTTCAAACCATTCATTATGGCCTCAAACTGTTTATGCCAATAGCTTTGATTGGCTGGGTAAACACTTGGAACAACCTTGTTTCACTCGCCAAGTGACTCGAACATTGCCAAACACTCAGGAGAGAAGTGTTCTTAAAGGTACACTCAACACAAAAATTGGTGATGTTTAGGTGGTCATTTCTCAGAGCTTGTGAAAGGCATTGGTGAACCATAAGGTGCTACAAGACCATGTAATAGAGGCCTAAAATAACCTATCTTAGTTTTGGGAGATTCAATTTCTATTTCATTTCGCAACCCAATCTCTGTTGATGCCAAAACTTACAATGTTGCTCAGTTGAAAGTTGCAACATTGTGTATCTTTCAAACCATTTATCGTGGGTTAAAACCATCTATTTTAGAAACTCCAATTGTCTAGTTAAATTATAGGAACAACCTCTTTTTTCTCACCTAGTGGCTTGAACGTTGCTGACCACTCAGGTTTGAAGTGTTCCTAAATGTGCACTCAACACCAAAATTGACAATCTTTTGACGCTCATTTCTCAGAGATCATGTGAGGTATAGACTAACTATATGGTGCTACAGGACCATGTCATGGATGCCTACAATAACCTATCTCAGTTTTGGTAGATTGATTTTCATTTTCATTTGGCAACCCAATCTCTGTTGATCCAAAACTTGCAATGCTGCTCAGTTCAAAGTTGCAACATTTTGTATCTTTCAAACTATTCATTGTGGCCTCAAACCATCGGAGCCAATAACTCAGATTAGTTGAGTAAATACTAGGCAAAAAATTATTTGACTCACCAAGTGGCTAGAACGTTGTTGATCAATCGAGAGCGAAGTGTTCCTAAAGGTGTACTCAGCACCAAAATTGGTGATATTTTGGCGGCCATTTCTCAAAGCTCGTGCTAGGTATCGGAAAATTGTTAGGTGATAAAGGAATGAGTCACATAGGTATACAATAACCTATATAAGTTTTGGAAAATCCAATTTCATTTTCATTTGTAAACCGAATATTGATTGATGCTAAAACTTGCAATGTTGTTAAGTTCAAAGTTGCAACATTGTATATCTTTCAAAACTTTTGTCGTGGCCTCAAACCGTCAGTGCCAACAACTCCAATTTATCAAAAAAATTTCAAGTGATATAGGACCATGTCATAGAGGCCTACAATAACTTATCTCAGTTTTGGGAGATTCAATTTTGTTTTCATTTGGAAACCCAATCTCTGTTGCTGCCAAAACTTGCAATGTTGCCCAGTTCAAAGTTGCAAAATTGTGTACATTTCAAACCGTTCATAGTGGTTTCAAACCATATGTGCCAAAAACTCTAGTTAGCTTCTTAAATGATAGGAAAGATCTCTTTTATCTAACCAAGTGGTTCGAATGTTTCTGAACACTCAAGAGCGAAGTGTTCCTACAGGTTTACTTAACACCAAAATCAGTGATCTTTAAGCAGTCGTTTCTTAGATCTTGTGTGAGGTATCAAAAAAATGTCAGGTGATACAAGACCATGTCAAGGATTCCTACAATAACCTATCTCATTTTTGGGATATTCAAATTTTTGTTTCATTTGGCAACCCAATCTCGGTTGATGCTGAAACTTGGAATGTTGCTCAGTTCAAAGTTATAACATTGTGTATCTTTCAAAACGTGCATTGTGGCCTCAAACCATCTGTGCCAACAACTCTAGTTGGCTAGGTAAATGATAGGAATAACCTCCTTTCCATCACTAAGTAGCTTGAACGTTGTCAATCAGTCAGGAGCGAAGTGTTCCTAAAGGTGTACTCAACACCAAAATTGGCGATCTTTCGAAGGTTGTTTCTCGAAGCTCATGCTAGTTATCGAAAAACCATCAAACGATACATGACTGAGTCACAAAGGTCTACAATAACCTATCTCAATTTTGGGAGATCCATTTTTTTTTCATTTTGAAACCCAATCTCAGTTGATGCCAAAACTTACAATGTTGCTCAATTTAAAGTTACAACATTGCATATATTTCAAACCTTTAATTGTAGCCTCAAACTGTTTACGTAAAAAGATCTGGTTGGTTGAGTAAACACTAGGAATGACCTTGTTTCTCTCGCTAAGTGGCTCAAAAAATTTTGACAACTCAGGAGCGAAGTGTTCCTAAAGGTGCAATCAACACCAAAATTGATTATCTTTAGGCGGTTTATCAGAGCTCGTGTGAGGTATCAAAAAAGCATCATGTGCCACAAGACTGTGTCACAAAGACCTACAATAACCTATCTCAGTTTTCAGACATTCAATTTTTATAATTTGGAAACCCATTCTCAGTTGATGCCAAAACTTGCAATGTTGCTTAGTTCAAAGTTGCAACAGTTCATATCTTTGAAACCCTTCATTATGGCCTCAAACAGTCTAGGTTAATAGCTCCAATTGGCTGGGTAAATGCTAGGAATGATCTCATTTCACACACAGACTCACTCAAACATTCCAGACCACTTTGGAGTGAAGTTTCCCTTATGGTGCAATAAGCACCGTAGAGAAGCAATATTTTGAGGGTCATTTCTCAGAGCTTGTATAAGGTATCAAAAAAATGTTAGGTGCTACAATACCATGTCATAGAGGCTTAGAATAACCTATCTCAGTTCTGGGAGATTTGACATCGTTTGAAATTTCCAACACAATCTTGGTTGATGTCAAATCTTAGAATGTGGCTTAGTTGAAACAAGCACATTGTGTATCTTTCAAACCATTCATCCTGGCATCAAATCATCTGCACCAACACCTTCAATTAATGAGTAAACACTAGGAATAACCTTTTTAGGCTTCACAAATCACTCAAAAATTCTAGACCACATGGTACCAGTGCGTCCCTTAGGACCCGTTTGTTTCGCGGAATTGAACGGGAATTGGCATTTCCGAATTCCCAAAATGTTCAATTCCCTGTTTGGTTCCAAATTAAAAATTGGAATAGGGTTATGCAAATTCTAATTTTGGGTCATTTTGAGCATTCCACAATTCCTTCTCAGACTTGGAATTGGAATTGGAATTGAAAGTATTATTTTGGGAAGGAAAATTCATTCCCATTTTTGTTTCAATAATGTATATTACATTGCTATAAGGATGTATATATATACATGTGTGTGTATATATGTGTGTGTATATACACACAAGTGTATATACACACAAGTGTATATACACACAAGTATATATATACACATATATGTGTATGTATGTATATATACATGTGTGTATATGTGTGTATATATATACACACACACACGTGTGTATATGTGTGTATATGCATATATGTGTATATGTGTATATATACACAAATGTATGTATATATGTGTATATACACATGTGTGTATATGTGTATACATGTGTATATACATACATGTATGTGTATATATATATGTGTGTGTATGTATATATATAGACACACATCTGTATGTGTATATATATACATGTGTGTATATATACACACATGTTTGTATATATACACATGTGTGTATACACACATGTGTGTATGTGTATATATACACACATGTGTGTATGTGTATATATACACACATGTGCATGTGTATATATGTATGTGTGTATATATATACATGTGTGTATATATATACATATGTGTATATATACATGTATGTGTATATATATGTGTGTATATATACATGCATGTGTGTGTGTATATATACACACATGTGTGTATATATGTGTATATGTGTGTGTATAACACATGTGTGTGTATGTGTGTATATATACACACACATGTGTATGCATATATATACAAATGTGTATATATGTATATATACACATGTGTGTGCATATATATATGTGTGTATATATACATGTGTATAAACATGTGTGTGTATATATGTGTATATGTGTGTATATATACACACCTGTGTGTGTGTGTATATATGTATGTGTGCAAAAACAAAATTCCAACTCCAATTCTGGTTGTGCGGAACCAAATGCAAAATTGGCATCTTCTCAGTCATCTTCCAGGTGAACCAAACAAGAAAAGCCCATATTCTAGAATTCATTTTGAGAATAGCACAATTGCCAGAATGGATTCAATTCTAGAATTGGCAATTGCACAAATTCCATGAAACAAACGGGCCCTTAAGGTTCTTGTAATGCCCTAAATAGGTCGAGGTGATCAAAATACTCCATTAGGATTACAATTGGGTAGGATTGATGTTTTTGATCTTATATGACCAATTTGAACTTGTTTAAGGTGTTGGAATGGAAATTACAAGCATCTTTATGAAATGAAACATACATATTCTCATAAATTATGAATCATACAATAACAATATACATAGGTACATGTGCAAGCATTAATTTAAGACATGAGCAATTTACAAAGCATAAGACATCCACATAAACATAAAGTAGTACACATCAATACACATGACACATAAATTGCATACTGAAAACATAAACTATATATATTCATAGGGCATGAAGCAAAATATATATGTCAAATAATGTAATACATTGAATATATCCAATATAGTTAAATTGGCTTGGTGAAATCCAAATGGAGGTAGAACATGTCACTTATACAATATGCAGAAATATGTCTAGTAATGCTATATAGGTGTACAACGTATATCCCTAATCTAGTCATTTCTCGCAAGGGGAAGAAATCAAATCACGTGTTATCTTTGATCCTCGTGTCAATGGAGATGAAACACATGTTGTAGTCTTCCAAGTGTTCTAAGTATTCCTCATGTCTAGACTCTTCTGTAATTCGAGATGATAAAATAAAAAGTATAAACATTAATAACTAATATACAACAAAATTGAATTATACGATGACATAAAATATAATATTCTCTTACTACTAGCAAATAGTCACTATGTACATCCAACGAAGGGGCACGCTAGCAATTTGGAGTAATAAGTCCCTACAACAATGATCAAAATGATATTTAAAATACATACATGAATATCATTAAATTTTTTAATACAAACTATTAAAATAATAATTAAAATTAAGTAATCTCTTCCATACCTCAGTTAGTGCTTCAAAACTAGCTACAAATGCAGCTACTCCATGATCCAAAGTATCACAAACAACAAGAGGAGTCTTTACTGTCAATAACTAAAAACAAAACAACAAGAGTATTATGTATGTATCAAGAATAAATATAATTTTTTTCAATCCCACTAATGAATAAATGGTACCTCCACGAAGGTGCCACCATATTGTTCAGTGTGTAGTGTTGATTTCGTAGCTCCAACATTAAACTAGTGCACATGTATGGTATTTTATAAGACAACTATTCATATAAGAAAGTACTACTGACGTGTAAATTATAATTCATTATTACATATATATACCTGTGTACTCAATGACGTCATCACAGATCCAGGTGAAGGAATGTGATCATTGCCATGACCACTTTGACTCTAGATTTTGATCCTAATTTGTCTACTAATTTAGTTATTCATTCATTTATTAATTAAATATAATCAAGTAAATCAAATTAACATGCAAATAAAGACACCTCAAGGAAAGTGGCATGATGTCCTTCACTATCTAATGGGAACGTTGATGGTCCAATAATGAACTAATGCACATGTACAATACGTTATCAGACAACTATTCATATAATTACATAATAATCAAATATTTTAATTAAAATTATTTATTGGATACATTCTTGTGGAGTTCACAACGTAGTGTAAAAGGGATCCAAGGGATCATTTCCACTACAAATAACACTCTTTCCCTAAATTTTGATCATAATCAATGGATATTAATTTAATTACTCATTCATTTATAAATGAAATACGATCAGATAAATTTAATGAGATTGAAAATATTTACCTTTGTATCAATGTCAAATGTCGCATTGAGAAAATCATCGGCCATCATTCCATCATCCTCTTCCTTTCTGTTAGCAGTACCAAATGTGGATAGGGATCCATAGGACAGACAAATATGGCCCCTCGAAGACTGACCATGGCCACCCTTGACTAAAGGAGTGGCACACTGAATGAGAGTTTGTGTTAGAGCACTAAGGGTTCCTAGTGTGTCCACCTCCACATGTTGCTTCACAATGGAAGGAATACTAACATGATCCACCTATGGCTTGCCACTGGGCACTCTAGGTGCATTAGGGTCATGACGTACCCTAGGTCTATCAAATGATGACTCCCCACCTCTACCGTGAGATTCTAGAACTTCAAAATACTTTGGCACATCCTTGAGGACAAACTCACAATAGAGTTTCCTCAAGAAATATATAGGAACCTCATGATTGTTATAGGGAGGGGAATCAAAGGCCATCCACCATCTATCCCAAAAAAATTTTTTTGTCTTCATTCAAGCACCAATGAATTGGGAGTCTCTTTGCTGTAGTTCTAATAGTATCAGCTTCCCATGGATTTTTAAAGAGTTTGCAAATGTCATCTTTTGTGATTTGTTTCTTTTTTATGTCCTCATATGACAATTTATTTGCATAATATCTTTTTCTTCTTCTCTTTTTTCGTGCCATAAATTAAGTTGCTCACTAGCTAAGCCTACGTGGGTCAAGATTGATTCTAATCTAATAATTTTGCAAGTGTTTCCCTTGAAGGATTTGTATCAATAGAATCTTTTAACCTCATAATTAAAGATTCTAATTCTATTTTCCCTCTTTGTATTTGGTTAATCAATTTTTCTTGTGTTCCAAGAGGAGGTTTCTCAATTGGTGGAGGCAGTTGGGGTTCACTTTCTTGGTTATTTTCAACATTCATTTGTTCATGAGGAGAAAATGGAGGGTTTGATTGAGGATTATCTTCAGGGAGATCATTCCTTCCTGGAAATTTAAAAAAAATCTATTTTAAAAGTCTAATTAATAACTCAAAATTTAAGAAAAGAAACTTTGACAATAAAATTTGATTGAAAACGGAAATTAAAATTAAATTTCAATACAAATAAGAGGCATAGGTTGTCAAATCACTTACTTCTTCTTCTAGTTTGACCTTGATGACATCATTGATCCATTCTTTGTCCAATTTGATGAAGAAAACAAGCAAAATTTCATGCATACGCGCTTTGCAAATGCTCTTCTTTGCTAGAAACACAGGTTTGAAGGGAAGAAATGACCCCTTTTTTTGGCTATTCTACATTTATGAAAGGTATTACATAGCGTGTGTCCTCTTTTGTGCATACGCACTATAGTCTTTGGTAGACCAAAAAAGAATTTGGCACCTTTTTG
>MU228182.1:667167-679472 GCA_018584345.1 Thuja plicata | reverse complement strand
AAATGTAATTTTAGTATATTAATTTTAAATTGAGTATTTATTTTCAACTTTGAATTACTGAATGTAAATTGAATTTTTAATTCAATTTTAAATGGATTAAAGCTTTTGATTTTGTGAATATATTTAAATAAAGGAATAATCATGCTTTTGTGGAAAGTTGTTTTTTCTCCCTTTTTCTGAAAAACAATTTAGAATAGAATTTTAATTAAAAGGGATTTTTATTTTTATTTAGGAATGCTTTTCTCTCAAAAATTGAAAAGAAGGAAGTTTGGTGTTTTTCTATTTTATTGTAAAATTAGGGTTTGAGGCTTTATGAAGCCATTTTTCTGTCATTTGAGGGGAGACAGGTTTGGGGATGAAAAGTGGGAGACTCTGGAAATTTTATTGTCATTTGAGTTAAGAAAGTGTTTGCTTGAGACTTTGGATTGTTTTGGGGAAGAGCTCGTTGCAGGAGGCCTTGTTTTCGAATTCAGCTTCAAAGATCAAGTTGGAAACGGATTGAGACTCTTGGCTTCAGTTTCTTCGAGCAATAGTTTCAATGGTTGAGGTAGGGTTTGAATACCCACATGCTTCATTCTGTCCTCAAGACTTCTGTGTTTTCGTGTTTGAATAAATCAAGAAAGGAATCCATAATGGTTAGTTTAGTTTATGATTTATGTTTGTGCATTAGGGTTTTCAATAATTGTCTTGAAACTTTTTAGAAAGATAGTAAACCTGGTATTCATTATAGGAATCAAACCTTAGAAAATTGATAACGATTTTCTTAGGTTTTGGTTGAATTTGATATGCTTGTATTAAGAAGATTATGTTGATTAATCTATAAACAAAGTCCTTTCATCATTAGAAATCGACCTTCAACTGAACCTTGGAAATGCAGAGAAAATTACATAGTTTGGCTTCAATAATTCACTGATAAAATCCCCTATACCTCCTTAAAATTTTCATAAAAATTTAATATAAATCTTTTTTTGGGCTTGTTGGTTTGCTGTTATTAAAAATATAAAATACAGAATTGTCAAAAATTAAACTAGTCCAATTTTAATAATATCTATTTATACTAAGATGTTTTTATTTATTTATTAATAAAATCAAAATAAAATAAAAGAAAATAAAAAAAATGATATAAAAAAAAGGGAAATTAAAAACAAAATTTTTAAATGAAAAAAAAAGTGTTTATATTGTGAGGGGCGGTGGGGACCACCCACCCCCCATGGGCTGCCAAGGCAGACCGTCGCGCCACCCTTGGGTGGGGGTGGGGTCCACGGGACCCCCCATATTATTTACTTTTTATTTTATTTTTATTTTTTTTTATGTTTAAAAAATTTAAGTTATTATTAATTTAGTTAATTTTATTAATTAGTTTAAATTTTATTTTATAATTAATTTAAGTTATTTAGTTTTAAATTCATTTTTTTTCATTTAATTTAAAAGATTAATTTTATTCTTTTGAGGTTGTTTTAATATTTGTAATTATGGATTTGCATATTTAATTCAATCTAAACTTTTATAATACTTTATTAATATTAATTATTAAACACTTAATGATTAATTTATTTGTGTTAATAACTAATAATTAATAATAGTATTAAATGTGTTAATTATCGTGGCTTCTTTTGGATTTAATTTTAAATAGGTTTTTCTTATTGATTATGTCTAGAGAATTATATTATTTAAAATGTTTTATTTGGGGAATATCTGATTGGCAACATAGCACCTGTTGTATAGTACCATTGAATTTGAATATGGATATAATCTAGGGAATAAGTTCTGGAATTTATCATCGAGTTAATTTTTGAATTGCCCATGTTAGTTACATTTGCGTCAAGATATTATTATGGACTATCTGTTTGGCGTGAGTGTTAACTACGTGTTTATGAGCTCGTTTTCTTTATGTTTTGGGTTTGGGTTTTAGTGTTGCTTTAGAAAAGTCTAGAGGCTTTGGGGATGTTCTTTCTATGTTGTGTCCTGATTTTGGTTCCTATTCGATTCTTTGAAACCCAACCCTTAACCTAGTTCAGTTGTTGTGTTATGTGTTCTCTGATTTTGTGCTTATATGTGATCGTTCCTGATGTTGAGAGGAATTGGAGAATTAGAGATTTACGTTTGTACCACTTCTGGATCAGTATGTGTGTTCAGTGAACCTAAGGTAGGTCATCTAGATGTGTAGTAGGGGGTGGCTTGCAATAATGTGCTGGGGCCCACAAGTGGCTGCCAGGATCGGTTATTACAAGTTTCTTAATCCAGTGATAACATTAAACACATTGAGATACTTAAAATGAATTAATAAGATAAGGACCTCTCACCTACTTAAGCTCTTGTATAGGCTAAGATTGAGTGTGAGAAGATGCTTTCCGCCTTGTGAGGTGTGGGTCTGGCATAGTTAATGACTTTGTCTGTACAAGGAGTAATTGATACTGTATATGGTCACTTAAGTGTCAGAGTCTTGAGAGACTGCTAGGACAAAACTTAAGGGTTAGACGTATATGATGACACCTTCCTATACACAACCTAGGTTTCCTACGTGTGTTAGATGCCTCTGGTTTAGTAAGTCATACCTCATAGCTTTTTTTGGTACACCTTGAGTTAGTGAGCTTTCAGGATTCCCTTGCTTAGATGATCCTTGATCTTTGGTTTGATATCTGAGTGGGGTCTACTTGTTATCTCCTCAGCACGGTGGGGTGGACTGTTACAGTTCCACACAGACGGGTGGTAGTGGTTCTTTACCATTTGAGATTCCATGTTCATATGCCAGTGCTGGATGTATCTTGGTTATGTTGTTCTTGTCCTACTCTGATGGAGATTTTGATCTTATCATTTCTATATTGTACATTTATTTATCGTATCGCATGTGATACTTGATTTGGGATAACTGTAATCTTATTGTTTAAATAATTACCACATACCCTGCGACATGTGCACATACCCTGCGACATGTGCAGAGGATGTAGGTTTGATGTATACCTGAGGGTATCAGTTGTAATCTTGTAATTATATCTTTGATGTGGTTTTGTAATGTATTTTTATCAATGAGTAATCTTTTTTTGTGGTTATCTCATTGATTTTAGTCTTACGTAATTCTACGTCATGGAACCCTTGAGTTTGTAATCTATGCTTGTATGTGTTCATGTGAGTAAATGGTAATTGCTTCCGCTTTGTTGTATGTTCTTGTTTGTTAACTTAAAAAAAAAAAATATTCTGCAAACATAGTATCATGTTTAGGTTAAATCCCCTTGGGTTCCCTGGCGAGGCGTTACAGGATGCAAATATAATCCATAGTCCGAAACTTTATCCATGTGGGCTCTGGCTCCCAAGACATAGAAGCCATCACTTATTAATGTACAAGAAAAAATGGATGGGGATAAGATCATATGGTCTATCTATAACACTGGATATTTGGAGATATCACAGGCCCTTACTCATTTTTCTCATCTAAATGAAGCTAAAGTTGAACAGATGTCAAAGAGATATAAAAAATTGTTTGATGAGGCAAGTGTTGTAGTGAAAGATAGAGAACTATGCTTGATAAAGATCAATGCATTAGAGAAACTGGTGGCAAAATTAAATTTGAAATTACAAGAAATCCCTTAGGCTATTCCTTGCTCCACCTATGAAATTTGTGGATGCCCTAGTACAAACTGAGGATACAGAGGATATCTCAAAGGAAATAAAGCAGAAGGATAGTGATCAGAATAAAGTGGCCTTGGAAGCCTTGCAGAATATTTTGCAACATAGGATCAATGTCCTGAAAAATAAGGTTGATTTAGTATATTATGCTTACAACAAGTTTCCTAGCCTGCAAATAGAGGTAAATAATTATGTTTCAATTTCAAATCCTTACTTTGGAAATTGGCCATTAAGGACAAATTTGTTTGAAATGTTAGCAACCCTACAGCCACTCAGGGCAGATCGCCCTGAGATTGTGTGTCAAGTGGGAAAGGAAATTGAGAAAATTGGGGTTACCTTGTCTTTCTTCAAGGGCAAGGAAAATCAGATTGAGGCTACAATCAACATGTTTGGCTCAGGATATAGTAAATTTATTCCTCCAATAAAGGGAGAAGGTGATGAAATTAAGGCAGTAGAAGTATGGAGAAATGAATTTGATACCTTACTTCCTAATAAAGGGGCATTTATGTCAGACAGTGGTGATTTGGATATGGAAAGGTTTAATAAGACCTTAGATGAGACATTCAAAGAGAAAACAAACTTTAATAATTTTGTTACAGATGTCAAAAGTATTGCCGATGCCATATGGGAAAGACAAAATGAACAATTACAGATAATTCAAAGATTTAATTGGCCTATAGAGGCAAAGGTTGTAGCATGGGATGTTCTCACCAAGCCCAAGAAAAAGAAGCCTGCAACAGTTGACTTAGACATAATGGATGGGCAGTGAAGAGACACCTGGCACCTCACCTATGAGAACAAGGAGGATAATTATTAAAAATACTAGTGTAATTTATCCTGAAATGACGGTCACTAGGTCTCACAACAACTACTAAAAGTTATCCATAACATATACAAACAAAGGGGTCATCTATCAAAGATTTGAAGATCAAATCTGATTGTCTTCCTATTTTGTCTTTCCACCGCTTGAAGGTCATATTGTATTTTATCTTCTAGCATCTTTTTAGGGTTGGGTCTAAGCCATCCGAAGCTTGTTGCATCCTTAGTCTTTAAGGATTCCAAGATGGCTAAGACTCTATAAATAGCAAGAGAGACCATAATTGTAAGCACAATGAAATATATAACTACAAGGCATATTTCTCAATTTTGTGTGAGTTTTATGCTTCTAGTCTTTTGAATTTACTGAAGCAATAACATATTAATAAAATACATTGCATTTTCTGTTCTATATCATTTTTTTGTCTCTTTATATTTTTGTTTAAGCTCGTGTATGTTTAATTTGCAAGGCATATTAAATATACTAGTTACAAGGTGATTGTGTTGTTACTTGTAAGTTTCTTTCAAGGAAAGAGTAATTCTTATAAGTGATTCCAGAGAGTTCAACATTGGTATAAGGATCTAATATAGGGGTGTGGCAGTGAAAAGGTAGTTTGTAAGGCATTCTATCTAAACTACATGTGTTTTAATTAATCAATTTACTATGGATTTATATTTAATATTGACTCTTTGCCCAAGAATTAGGCACTAGTTAGGGTTTGGCAAGCAGTTAATCATCATCAAATATTAAAGCAATCAATCATTCATTTTTCAGTTAAAAACAATATACATGTTTAAGTAATTGTATTAGAGAATACACTTCAGTTTATTGATTCCTTAAAGAGAGAATCACTAGGTTAACCCTCCTGAGTTAAAAAACTCCAAAAGGAAGAAGGATGAGAATCCTTATCTCACTGATGTTTGTTATTGTTATGATCATAATTTGGCTTGTAAATCTCTGTATTAAGTTAATTATTTTCATATACATAGCCTAGGTTTCCTACGTGTGTCAGATGCATTTGGTTTAGTAAGTCATACCTCATAGCTTGTTTTGGTACACCTTGAGTTAGTGAGCTTTCAAGATTCCCTTTCTTAGATGATCCTTGATCTATGGTTTGATATTCGAGTGGGGTCTACTTGTTATCTCCTTAGCACGGTGGGGTGAACTGTTATAGTTCCAAATGGATGGGTGGTAGTGGTTCTTTACCATTTGAGATTCCACGTTTGTATGCCAGTGCTAGATGTATCTTGGTTTTGTTGTTCTTGTCCTACTCTGATGGAGGTTTTGATCTTATCATTTCTATATTGTACATTTATTTATCGTATCGCATGTGATACTTGATTTGGGATAACTGTAATCTTATTTTTTAAATAATTACCACATACCCTGCGACATGTGCATAGGATGTAGGTTTGATGTATACCTAAGGGTATCAGTTGTAATCTTGTAATTATATCTTTGATGTGGTTTTGTAATCTATTTTTATCGATGAGTATTCTTTTGTTGTGGTTATCTCATTGAGTTTAGTCTTACGTAATTCTACGTCATGGAACCCTTGAGTTTGTAATCTATGCTTGTATGTGTTCATGTGAGTAAATGGTAATTGCTTCCGCTTTGTTGTATGTTCTTATTTCTTAACTTAAAAAAAAATTATTCTGCAAACATAGTATCATGTTTAGGTTAAATTCTCTTGGGTTTCCTGGTGGGGCACTACATATGGTATTAGAGCCATGTTTCTACATTGGGAACACTGGGTAATGTACGATCATTAGGTGTCTTATAGTCTAAACATTGAAACCAAACATAGACATAAAACTGTGTTCTTGTTCAAACCATTGCTTTGTGAATCATTCTTGTCTTTGTCTTTATTTGAGTTACGTTGTGATTGTTGTGTGATTTATGGTTGCTTCAGGAAGCATGCCTATCAAGACTAGAGCTACTAAGGGCTATGGTAGAGGCCAAGCTGGTGGTCGTGGGAGGGGTAGACATCATAACCCTTCTGTGAGTGTCAGACAAGAGAATGCTCAACAGCAGGATAGAGGTGAGCATAGATCTGAACAACATGGTGAGTCTGAAGAGCCAGGCATGATGCAGTTGTTACAAGCGATCCTAAATCATCTGGGTCTTGATCAAGGCAGAGTGGAGCAGGATGTTTCTCATCACTCTCGGATAGAGGAGAGGGTGAGGGAGAGATCCAGGAGTCCTCCAAGGAGGAATTATGTACCTGATCCTGATATAACTATGACAAACCATATGAGGGATCTTATGAGATCACGACCTACTCCCTTTGAAGGGAATGGTTCAGAGTCAGAGGTAGAGACTTGGATTATTTCCTTGGAGAGATGTTTCGCTATGCACCCCTTCAGTAGCAATACTAAGGCTAGATATGCAATTATGCAACTCTCGCACTTTGTGGCAATTTGGTGGAAGATCGAGGAGGAGAAGTTAGGGCTTCGCATGGATACTATCACTTGGGAGTTGTTCCTTGAGAACTTCCAAGAGTGCTTCCTATCAGATCAGTAGAGGCAACAACGAGAAGATGAGTTCCATAATATGCGTCAGTTGACTATGACAGTAGAGGAGTATGAGCGTCATTTCTATGAGCTCAAGTAGTATGTTGGGTATGGGTAGGATTCAACCCTCTTGGTTTAGCACTTCATTAGGGGGCTTAATGAACACATCATTGGGGAAGTTAAGCTCTTTGATCTTACTAACCTCAAATTTACTGTCATCAAAGCTACCCTTGCAGAGGCAAATCTATCTTTTTTCTATAGCAGTCAGTTGGGAGTTCAGTCTAGTGCTCCTACTTCTACCTCTTGAGGTAATCAGTCTTGAGGAGCTAGGAATTATAGGGGTCCTCCTACCTTTTCAAAAGGTAATCATTCCCAACAGCTAGGGGGATTTATTCCTCCTAATCAGGGTGGTGGTTCTCATTCTAAGAGCTTCCGCAATAGTCAGTGCTTTAGGCGCAATCAGTCTAGTCAGCCTGCATAGAGTGCACATAAGAGTGTTGGCAGAGGGAGTTTCTAGTAGTCTAGTGCACCTTCATTTAGAGGAGGTGGTGGTAGAGGAGGTTGTTTTTCTTGTGGATAGTTTGGTCACATTGCAGCCAACTGCAGTCAATGTGCATCTCAGTTCTCAGGACAGAGGCCAACAACGTCTGAGCCTATAGTTGGGAATTTTGGTGGAACTCATGGAGCGTATGCAGCCCTTGATCATCATCTAGTTGTGTATCATGCTTATGTGAATGAGCCTGTGAATAGAGGGCCACCAGCTGGGTTTCACATTCCTGTAGCAGGGAATGATCCTCGGTGTTCGAATCAGAGAGATGGGAAGGGTCCTATGGGATCCACACGTTGAGTCTTTTATGACTCAGTAGGATGTTTTTTATTGAGAGATTCATATCCCTATCCTTGTTGTAGGCTTCCAGGAGTAAGCCTAGTTTTAGGGGGGAGGATGTAATACCCACCCCTAGGTTGCTTTCAATTTTTAGTGTCGTACTCTTTTAGGCTATTGTTTCAGTGGATTATGCCAGATTCTTTTGGGCTATGTTGATATAATTTCTTAGCTAGCTGATTATATATGGGTTTATGATTCTTAATCTTGTGTTAGAAATAGATGAGGTTTCATGATGTTCATTGCTTATGCTTATGCATTGTATTGAAACAGAGCAGAAGGATAGTGATCTGAACAAAGTGGTCTTGGAATCCTTGCAAAATATTTTGCAACATAGGATCAATGTCCTGAAAAGCAAGGTTGATTTAGTATATTGTGCTTACAACAAGTTTCCTGGCCTGCAAATAGAGGTAAATAATTATGTTTCAATTTTAAATCCTTACTTTGGAAATTAGCCATTAAGGACAAATTTGTTTGAAAGGTTAGAAGCCCTACAACCACTCAAGGTAGATCTCCCTGAGATTGTGTCAAGTGGGAAAGGAAATTGAGCAGATTGGGGTTACCTTGTCTTTCTTCAAGGGGAAGGAAAATCAGATTGAGGCTACAATCAACATGTTTGGCTCGAGATATAGTAAATTTATTCCTCCAATAAAGGGAGAAGGTGATGAAATTAAGGCAGTAGAAGTATGGAGAAATGAATTTGATACCTTACTTGCTAATAAAGAGGAATTTATGTTAGACAGTGGTGATTTGGATATGGAAAGGTTTAATAAGACCTTAGATGAGGAATTCAAAGCGAAAAAAAATTTAATAAGTTTTTTATAGATGTCAAAAGCATTGCTGATGCCATATGGGAAAGACAAAAGGAACAATTACAGAGAATTCAAAGCTTTAATTAGCCTATAGAGGTAGAGGTTTCAGCATGGGATGTTCTCACCAAGCACAAGAAAAAGAAGCCTGCAACGGTTGACTTATACATAATGGATGGGGAGTGAAGAGACACCTCGCACCTGACCTATGTGCACAAGGAGGATAATTATTAAAAATACTAGTGTAAGTCATCCTAAAATGGTAGTCACTAGGTCTCACAACAACTACTGGAAGTTATCTAGAACATATACAAACAAAGGTGTCAGCTATCAAATATTTGAAGATCAAATCTGATTGTCTTCCTATTTTGTCTTTCCACCGCTTGAAGGTCATATTGTATTTTATCTTCTAGTATCTTTTTAGGGTTGGGTCTAAGCCATCTGAAGCTTGTTGCATCCTTAGTCTTTAAGGATTCCAAGATGGCTAAGACTCTATAAATAGCAAGAGAGAACATAATTGTAAGCACGGTGAAATATATAACTACAAGGCATATTTCTCAATTTTGTGTGAGTTTTATTCTTCTAGTCTTTTGAATATACTAAAGCAGTAACATATTAATAAAATACATTGCATTTTCTATTCTATATCATTTTTTGTCTCTTTATATTTTTGTTTAAGCTCTTGTATATTTAATTTGCAAGGCATATTAAATATACCAGTTACAAGGTGATTGTGCTTTTACTTGTAAGTTTCTTTCAAGGAAAGAGTAATTCTTATAAGTGATTCCAGAGAGTTCAACATTGGTATCAGGATCTGATACAAGGGTGTGGCAGTGAAAAGGTAATTTTTAAGGCATTCTATCTAAACTGCATGTGTTTTCATTAATTAATTTACTGTGGATTTATATTTGATATTGACTCTTTACCCAAGAATTAGGCACTAGTTAGGGTTTGGCAAGCAGTTAATCATCATCAAATATTAAAGAAATCAATCATTCATTTTTTAGTTACAAAGAATATACATGTTTAAGTAATTTTATTAGAGAATACAGTTCAGTTTATTGATTCCTTAAAGAGAAAATCACTAGGTTAACCCTCCTGAGTTAAAAAACTCCAAAAGGAAGAAGGATGAGAATCCTTATCTCAGTGATGTTTGTTATTGTTATGATCATAATATGGCTTGTAAAGATCTGTATTAAGTTAATTATTTTCATATGTAAGGTGTTTTATCAGTTGATACAATGAAAGACAATTAGCCAATCAGTGAAAGCCCTAATCCACTATTACAGATATTGAAAATTAGTAATCTATTGAAGGTACACCTACGTGAGTTTGTGGATCTCAAAGTAGAAGGAGGAATTATTCCTCATAAATTAGGATTTGTCTTGCATGAGTTAAAAATTGTAATTATAAGGTTTAAGCATGCATATTGTATTAAGATCCTATAAGAAAAAGACCTAACACCTCTCACAAGGTGACATTTCTACATTGAAGTGTTTGAAGACCTCTAACAAGGCCACTCCTTACATGGTGATTAAATCCTCTATTAGGGTCACCCCTAATACTGTGTTATTGTAACCTTTAACAGGGTTGGCTCGTAACAGGGTTCACTTCAGAAGAGTGAAAAACCATAACTAGTTGTAATTGGTGGTTTTTCCCATATTGGGTTTCCACGTTAAATCTTGGTGTTATCTGTGTACATTTTATTTTCTCTATGGTTTATATTTCTACAATTAATCACTAAAGGATAATCATAGTTAATATCTTAATATTTTCTATGTTAACCGAGTGACAGTAGAATATCTGTGTTAACCGAGCAACAATGATAAGTTTATTTAAGACATCTAAGGGATTTGGATTTGTTTTTGTAGTAACTGATTCACCCCTCCCCTCTCATTTACTCAAATCATTTCCAACAGATACCATCCTTCATCTGATGAAATTGTGAACTGACAAAGAATTTGATTTCTCCAAACATAGACATCTCAAATTCCTTACTCATAGCTTCAGAGAATGCTTTGCATAAATCATCATGTCTAGTAAACAATATATCATCAAAAAATATCTCTACTAATAGTATCTTGTTCTAAGGTCCTTCTTTGATATACAAGCTACTATTGTCATTAGTTCTCTGAAATCCAATACTTATTAGATAACCATGCAGTCTTTCATACCAGGCTACAGGAGCTTGCCTCAGTCCATACAAGGCATTGTGCAATTTGCAAACCATATTTAATTTTTTAGGATAAAAAAAACCTTCAGGTTGCTCAATATAGACTTCCTCTTCTAGAATTCCATTCAAGAATGTAGATTTTACAGCCATTTGGTATACCTTGTATCCTTTATGTGTTGCATATGCCAGAAGAGTTTTGACTCCTTCAAGTCTTGCAATAGGAGCAAAAGTTTCTCCATAATCAATACCCTCTTCTAGAGCATATCCTTTACACACTATGATGACATGTAACTGATTGAATGATTGACAATATTAAGTTGAAGATGATGCAAGGCATTAAATCAGTTAATGGTTTGTATTTTCATTGATGTCAACTTGATATCATCTGTATGGTCATACCAAAGACTTCAGAGAATCAATAGAATAGAGATTATGCTTTCAGCAATGCATAAAAGTCAAGTATTCACCAAGTTACAAATTACACCGGCGGAGTGCACACCATCGGTAAACATAGAGATAAAGTCACAGTGATGCCCGAAGAACAGAAAATAGTATTGCCCGACGAAGAAGAATCATAGGATGCTCGATGAGCAAAAAATAGTGTTTCTTGACAAGCAAGATCCTATGATGCCCGACGGACGGAGGTCCCGAAGCTAACTGAAGCTACACCGATGGAACTGGCAGTTGTCACCGGCGACAAACTGCAATATTGACCAATAGAACAGAGAGATCAGAGAATGAAAAAATATCTAGCTAGAAGAGCTAAGAGATAGACTTAACTGGTTATTTTGTTTGTTTTATTCAATCACCGTTAAGTAATTGATTTAAAAGTGCTTTATACAGTTGATAAGAAGATAACTATGAGATAAAATAGGAGTTAAAGCATAAATCAATTGGCTGGATTGTTTTTAACGCCAAGAATCAAGAATCAAGAATCAAGAACCTAGAATTAAGGAATATCATGTCTATTTAAGAGACAAGCATAATTCATTCCTGCAAGCAATCATATACACGAGGGAGTGAATTGATAGAAGATGCTGAAGAGAAACTGATGAAGGATTAACTTCATACAGTCCTGATCAATCAAGCTAAGGGAGAGCTAAGGAATTTTGCAGACACTGACGAACAGTAAAGCACAATATCATAGAGCAGAAAGAGTTAAGTACAAAGGAATTAAACTGATACATTGATCAGAAAGATATTGTAAGTAAATAGATCTAAAAATCTACAATTCAGTTGCATTAGAAACAGGTCATTTTGTTTCAGTTTAACCATTGAAGCATTAAGTCTCTTAACAGAGCAGGGCTTAACAATCTTTTGTATTTGAGGTATATCCTAACAGATTACCAGAAGGTTGAATCATGATAGTAGCACCGGTCTTACCTAAAGCCTATTGACAGTCTAAGAAGGAGGTTGATTCAAGGATGGTAGTAATATTTGCATAAAGCCTATTGACAGTCATGAGACTGATTCAAGGATGGTAGCG
>MU228182.1:649190-667117 GCA_018584345.1 Thuja plicata | reverse complement strand
GAAAATTTGGGGTACCAGTCCCAGTGGTTTTTCCCTTAACAAGGTTTCCACGTTAAAATCCTTGTGTTATATGTGTATGGTTTATTACTTTATTGTTTTACATTCTACATATGCATTTATGGATTGACTGGTATAATCTGCATATTTACTGAGCATCGGTAAATACAGTTTACTACTTATCGGTTATCAAAGAGAATCTGGACAGACAAGGTAAACCGACAGACAGTTATTTATTTCAATTATTTCAATGGCATGCATCTTGTTGGGATTTAATAATTTGAGAAGTATTGATTGGTGGATTAAAGATTAAATTGGATAAATTTTTAAGGCAACTGATTCACCCCCCCCTCTCAGTTATTACTAACAATTGGTATCAGATCTTGTGTTCTTGGAAGGAAGGTTTTAAGACCTAAGTGAAAGACCACAAGATGAATAGACGAGATGTGCCCAAGTTGAACAGGGACAACTTTGCGTCATGGCAAAGCAGGATAAAGCTTCACCTATCAGGTATTTGAAATGATATTACTCAATACTTAGATATTGAATATGTGTTTCCTACAGGACCATGACAGTGGATCAATTAAGAGTAAAGCATGAACATAACTGCATGGTTATAGAACTTTCAGCCTCACTCTCTGATGCTGAATTTGAGGATGTCAAAGATTGCAAAAATGCAAAGACAATGTGGGACAAGTTGAAACTTGTACATGGTGGTGATGCAAATGTTCTGAGAGCCAAGGCAAAAAGCCTTAGAGGAAATTTTGATGATCTCAAAATGAAATAAGGTGAAAACATCACACAGTACAACACAAGAATAAAGGAAGTATTCAATGCTATACAGTCACTCTTGATAGCCTGATTGGTAGACTGATTTCATTTGAGATGAAATTTTTTGATAATAGTGTCTTACCAAGTATAGAGTCTGCATTCAAGTCTTCTATGAGGATGAGCAAGTCCAGTCAGAGTCACTCATATAGAAGAGACAGTGAAAGTGAAAGTGAAGAAGAAGATCTAGATTAAATTGAAGCACTCATGGTGAGAAGAATGCTAAGAGGCAAAGGTAAATACAAAGGTAAGTTACCACTTGTATGTTTTAATTGTAAAGAAATTGGACACTTTGCTGCAAGATGTCCTAAGAGAAAAGATGAAAGAAGTGATAATAGATTTTTTGAGAAGAAATTTGACAGAGGTGATAACAATGATTACAGTGGTTATCGACGATCAGAAAGGAATGACACCTGAGATTACAAGGATAAAGAAAAGAAGGCTAGCTATCTATCTTCTTGCAAAGATGATGATACTGACACCAAACCGGATGATGATATTGAGATAGTGTTTGTAGCTGTGAAGGATGATTCACGTGATGATGAAAGTTATGAAGAAACTGCACTCAGATCTAAGATTAGTAAGAATGATATCTGGATTATAGATAGTGGATGCACTCACCATATGACTGGTGACAATGAAAAGTTTGATACTTTTGAATTCTATAAAGGTGGTACAGTAAGAATGGGAAATGATTCACCTTGTCAAATTGAAGGTAAATGAACAGTAATGCTGAATAACCTGATTAAATGTGAAAATGCTTATTGGGAAAAAGGATTGAATTATAATCTGTTGAGTGTTTCTCAGCTGAATAATTTAGGTCACAGAGTAGCATTTGAGAACAAGAAGGCAAAGATCTTCAATGAATCAGGAACACTAATTGGTACCGGTGAACAAACCAAAGGTAATTTATTCTATTTGAATGATACTATCCCCACTTGCTTGATGACTAAAAGCGAAGACATATGGCTGTGGCACAAAAGGTTGTGTCATGTGAACTTTGACAACATGATGAAGATAAGTAGAAAAAGAAGTGTAAGAGGCTTACCGACGATGACAAAGGCAGACAACATCATGTGCAAGAATTGTCAAAAAGGTAAAATGACAAAGTCTAGTTTCAAAAGCAAAACCCATACATCTGATGATATTCTAGAAATAGTCCATACTGACTTATGTGGGCCTATGAGGACAAAGAACTATTATGGAGATAGATATTTTATTCTTTTTGTTGATGATTACTCTAGAATGATGACAGTCATGTTTCTAAAAGAAAAATTTGAAGCATTTAAGATGTTTAAATGGTATAAGGCTATGGTAGAAAAACAAAGTGGTAAGGATCTAAAATGTTTAAGATCAGATAGAGGAGGTGAATTTGAATCAAATGAATTCACTAATTTCTGTAATGAGCATGGTATAAAAAGACAGGTTTCTACACCAAGAACACCACAGCAAAACGGGATTGTTGAGAGAAGAAATAGATCAATAGTTGATTGTGCAAGAACACTAATGATAGAGAAGGACATCACTCAAATCTTCTGGAGGGAAGCTATTAGCACTACTGTCTATACACTTAACATAGTACAATTAAGAAAGGACTCAAAGAAGACTCCTTATGAGCTATGGTATGGTAAAACACCCAATGTAAGTTATTTCAAAATTTTTGGCAGTCAATGTTATGTCTTAAAGGAAAAAATAGATGGAAAGCTAGATGCCAAAAGTGATGAAGGTATTTTTCTAGGGTACTCTACCAAAAGAAAATCATTTAAATATCTACTCAGAACTTCTAACAAAATAGTTGAAAGTGCAAATGTTAAGATTGATGAATTTGTAGAAAAGAATGAGTTGGAAAGCACAAGAGAACCAAAGGACTAAAATAAATTTTTATACAATGAACAACCCATCACTTTACCTGAGCAACAACACTTAAATCTAGAACAACAGAATGTTGCAACCAACGGTCAAAATGCTGTTACCGACGGTCAGAATATTGATCAAGATAATGTGAAAGCTAATGAAGATCAAGCTGATATACAAAGAAATGCACCTGTACTTGCAAGATATGTAAGGAGGAACCATCCAGAGAACCATATCATAGGAGATAAGAAAGCTGGTACAAGAACAAGAAGTAAGTCTTTAAACTCAAATTTTTTAATTTGTGAGTTTGAACCAAAATTTGTTAATGTTGCACTAGACAATGAAGATTGGATAAGTGCTATGAATGATGAGATTGAATAGATTGAGAAGAACAAGACATGGTCACTTGTACCAAGACCAGATGACAAGAATGTCATCAATACAAAATGGATATTCAAGAACAAACTGAACGAGAATGGAGAAGTCACAACGAACAAAGCAAGACTAGTATGCAAAGGGTATGCACAAGAGGAAGGTATAGACTATGGAGAGACCTTTGCACCCATTGCTAGGCTAGAAGGAGTAATAATTCTACTTGCTTATGCTGCATACAAAGGATTCAAGGTATATCAAATGGATGTCAAGTCAGCATTCCTAAATGGAATACTTGAAGAAGAGGTATACATTGAACAACCAGAAGGATTTGTAGATCCAGACAAGAAAAATATGGTATGTAGAATCCAAAAAGCCTTATATGGATTGAAACAAGATCCAAGAGCCTGGTATGAATGACTTCATTCCTACCTAATAA
Source organism: Thuja plicata (assembly GCA_018584345.1). Classification (NCBI taxonomy): domain Eukaryota; kingdom Viridiplantae; phylum Streptophyta; class Pinopsida; order Cupressales; family Cupressaceae; genus Thuja; species Thuja plicata. Next base: position 663,627 of record MU228182.1, on the reverse strand, counting down.
GTATTGGATTCATAAGGTCCAGTGAAAACAATAATCTTTATTTGAAAGAAGATACTAATGCTAACACTTTGGTTGCTAAAATATTTGTTGATGACATTATATTTGGAGGAAATGATATGCTATGTAAATCATTTGCTAATGAATTGAGAAAAGAATTCGAGATGTCTATGTTTGGAGAGATCAAGTTCTTTCTTGGTCTACAGATCATTCAACAAAGTGAAGGTATTTTCATTACTCAGTCCAAATACATAAAAGAAGTTTTGAAAATATTCAAGATGGAAGATTCCAAACCAGTTAGAACACCAATGGCTACTAGATGCAATTAACAAAGAAAGACAAGACAACAGAGGTAAATCAGACTTTATACAAATCAATGATAGGAAAAGTCATGTATGTTGTACACACTAGACCAGATATTGCACATGCAGTAGGAATTGTTGCTAGATTTTCTGCTAACCCCAAGGAATCACATACAACTACTGTGAAAAGAATTCTAAGATATCTGAAGAATACTGAGGAATTTGGCTTATGGTATAGAAGAGAAGGCAAATTTGAACTCAAAGTGTTTACCAACGCTGATTGAGCTGGAAATCTTGAAGACCGGAAGAGCACAACCGGAGGAGCATTCTTCATGGGTAACAGACTTTTCACATGGATTAGCAAGAAGCAAGGATGCATCTCTCAGTCTACTGCAGAAGCAGAATATGTTGCTACTGCTCCAAACTGCTCAAATATTGCATGGATCAAATAGCTGTTGGAAGGGATGCATATGAAGATCAAAGAACCAGTGGTTATCTACTATGATAACACCAGTGCAATAAACATTTCCATGAATCTAGTTATGCATGCGAAGACTAAACACATTGCCATCAAATATCACTATTTGAGAGAACAAGTTCAAGAAAAAGAAGTGATACTTGAATATGTGCAATCAAAAGAACAATTGGCTGATATCTTCACCAAGCCACTGCCCAAAGATACATTTGAGTACCTGAGAAAAAGACTAGGGGTCAAACCTATGTCTAACAGTCAGTAAAAGGACTGAAGGCTGCATCAGCTATATATTATAAGAACATCATTCATGAATAATGCAAGCACAAGCTGAACTTCAAAGCTACATCTATATACAACAAGGTATATATCAGAACCAAGCACCAATGCATATTGTTATATTGATGATGGATAAGGGAAATTCAAGGAATATATTATGGAAAAAAGATGTTGGTTGACAGAATGTTAGGTATTTGTAAAATATTTGTTTGGCATTGTTGTCAAAGGGAGAGAATGATCCATATTATCATCAGAAACTATTCATTATCAGATTTTTCCAATTAAAAAAAAAAGAGAAAGATAAGGGAGAGATCATATCCAAAGGGAGAGAATATGTATGAAAGTTGCAAACAAAAGACACAGACATCAAAGAAGAAGAATAGTCAAGAGGACACAACACATCAGAAGAAGCAAAAGAAGAACTACAAGAAACAAATCTAAGCTTACACAGAGCTTACTGGTGGTCAGCCATTTTTATCTGTTATCAAAACAAACTGTTTGGTAATTTGATGAATCTCAACAATTGTATTTCATATTGTATTAGAAATAGTATATTATGATAATATAGCATGCTGCCATCAATGCCAAAGGGAGAGATTGATGACATGTAACTGATTGAATGATTGACAATATTAAGTTGAAGATGATGCAAGGCATTAAATCAGTTAATGGTTTGTATTGTCATTGATGTCAACTTGATATCATCTGTATGGTCATACCAAAGACTTCAGAGAATCAATAGAATAGAGATTATGCTTTCAGCAATGCATAAAAGTCAAGTATTCACCAAGTGATAGATTACATCGACAGAGTGCACACCATCGGTAAACACAGAGATAAAGTCACAGTGATGCCCGACGAACAGAAAATAGTATTGCCCGACGAAGTAGAATCACAGGATGCCCGACGAGCTAAAAATAGTGTTGCCCAACGAGCAAGATCCTATGATGCCCGACAGATGGAGATCCTGAAGCTAACTGAAGCTACATCAACGGAACTAGAAGTTGTCACCAGTGATAAACTACAATATTGACCGACATAATAGAGAGATCAGAAAATGACAAAATATCTAGCTGGCAGAGCTAAGAGATAGACTTAACTAGTTGTTTTGTTTGTTTTATTCAACCACTGTTAAGTAATTGATTTAAAAGTGCTTTATACAGTTGGCAAGAAGATAGCTATGAGATAAAACATGAGTTAAAACATAAATCAATTGGATAGATTATTTTTCACGCCAAGAGTCAAGAATCAAGAATCAAGAACCTAGAATTAAGGAATATCATGTCTATTTAAGAGACAAGAATAATTCATTCCCGCAAGCAATCAGATACATAGGGGAGTGAATTGATAGAAGATGCTGAAGAGAAACTGATGAAGGATTAACTTCATACAGTCCTGATCAATCAAGCTAAGGGAGAGCTAAGGAATTCTGCAGACACCGCCGAATAGTAAAGCACAACATCACAGAGTAGAAAGAGTTAAGTACAAAATAATTAAATTGATACATTGATCAGAGAGATATTGTAAGGAAATAGATCTGAAAATCTGCAATTTAGTTGCATTAGAAACAAGTCATTTTGTTTCAGTTTAACCATTGAAGCATTAAGTCTCTTAACAGAAAAGGACTTAACAGTCTTTTGTATTTGAGGTATATCCTAATAGATTACCAGAAGGTTGACTCATGATAGTAGCACTGGTCTTACCTAAAGACTATTGACAGTCTAAGAAGGAGGATGATTCAAGGATGGTAGTAAGATTTTCATAAAGCCTATTGACAGTCATGAGACTAATTCAAGGATGGTAGCATAGATTCCAGATACTAAGTGACAACCTATGTATTGAAAATCCTCTAACAAGGTCACACCTAACAGTGTGTTTGTAACCTTTAACAGGGTTGGCTCCTAACAGGGCTCACTTTAGAAGAGTGAAAATTTGGGGTACCGGTCCCAGTGGTTTTTCCCTTAACAGGGTTTCCACGTTAAAATCCTTGTGTTATATGTGTATGGTTTATTACTTTATTGTTTTACATTCTACATATGAATTTATTGATTGACTGGTATACTTTGCATATTTACTAAGCATCGGTAAATATAGTTTATCACTTATCAGTTATCAAAGAGAATCTGGACAGACAAGGTAAACTGACAGACAGTTATTTATTTCAAGTATTTCAATGGCATGCATCTTGTTGAGATTTAATAATTTGAGAAGTATTGATTGGTGGATTAAAGCTTAAATTTGATAAATTTTTAAGGCCACTGATTCACCCCCCCTCTCAGTTATTACTAACACACTAATATTTCTTTGTTTCTGAAAAATTCACCTTTTTCATTCATCTTGTTTTTGAAAACCCACTTAGTACCAATCACATTCTTGTCTTTTGGTCTAGTGACAAAATTTCAGGTTTTGTTATCTTCTATCTGCTCAATCTTTTCATTCATGGCTTTTATCTAGATTTCATAATTTAAAGCATCTTTAATGGATCTAGGTTCAATTTCACTAAAAAAACATGTACCTTTAATTTTGTTCCTTATCATTATACCTTCAGTCTGGTCTCCAATTATTTTCTTAGGTGCATGATGCATTCTAACATATTTTGCAAGTACAGGTTAATTCCTCTTTGATTATGGGCTTGATCCACTAGGTTCACCATGTTCAAATATTCTATTCTTCTCTTCCAAATGGTACTCAGGTTCCATTGTCTGAGACTCGGGCGCCTCTATCTGAGACTTGGGTGCCTTTGTCTGCAACTTAGTTTCTTTAGTTTAAGACTCGGTTTCTTCAGTTAGCAGCCTGGGTTGCACAGGTTGCAATAGAGTTTGTGCTGATAAATTCAATGGTTGACAAGGTTTTTGTCCAATCACCATTGCCTGTGTCTTAGGTATAGTATCAAGTTCATAATACACAAAGTTTATGTATTCCTCAGGCTCTTTACTGCTCTATTCTTCACTTCTCTGTACAAACTCATCAATCTTAATATGTACACTTTCTATGACTTTCTTAGTAAGATTCAAACATTTATATTCTTTTCTTTTGCAGTAGTAGCCTAGGAATATACCTTCATCACCTTTTATGTGAAAGTTTCCATTTCTTGCTTCCTTTAGGATGTAACATTTACTTCCAAATACTTTGAAACAATGAACATTAGGTTTATAGCCATACCATAATTCAAAAGGTGCCCGCTCAATATATTTCTTTAATTGAACTCTGTTCAAGGTGTGAATTGCAGTGCTGATGGCTTCCTTCCAGTATTTGGTTACAACATTCTTTTCAATCATCAAGGTTCTTACACAATCCATAATAGATCCATTTCTTCTTTCTGCTATCCCATTTTGTTGTGGTGTACCCAGGGTAGATACTTGTCTCTTGATTCCACTTTCATTGTAGAATTCATTCTGGTCATTAGAAATGAATTCACCTCCTCTATCTGATCTTAGGCATTTAAGTTTCTCTCATGTTTCCTTCTCAACTCTGGAAAGGTACCACTTAAACTTCTGAAAAGCTTCTAATTTTTCTTTGAGAAACATAATAGTCATCATTCTGGAATGGTCATCAAAAAATAGAATGAAATAATTCTCTTCCGTGTAACTTGTTGTTCCAATTAGTCCACACAAATCAGTATGCACTAACTGCAAGACTTCTTTTGTATTGTAATTCTTACTCTTGAAACTAGTCTTGCCCATCTTCCCAATTTGACATTGTTTGCATATTGCTGATTTGGGTTTCTTTAGAATAGGAATACCTCTTACTATTTTTTTCTTTCTTATGTTGACCAAGTTAACAAAATTCACATGACACAACCTTTTATGCCATAACAATATTTCTTCTACTTGTGCAATAAAACATGAAATTTCAGTGAGATCAAGATAGAATAGATTACCTTTTGTTTGCTTGCCAGTTCCAACTAGGTTTCCCTTTCCATCCATAAGCTTGGCCTTACCATTCATGAATTCTACCGTGAATCCAATGTTATTCAACTGTGCCACACTTAGTAGATTACACCTTATTCCTTCAACCCGATAAGAACTATCACATTTGATTCCTTCAGTTAGACCAATACAACCTTTACCTTTCACATAGCAAGGTTCATCATTCCCAAAACTGACACTCCCACCCTCATAGTTCTCAAGATGTTCAAATTTGGTTTTATCAGTAGTCATGTGGTGAGAACTACCACTATCAATTATCCAAGTGTCATTTTTGCTAATATGAGAGAAAAGTGTTGTCCTTTCATTTTCTTCATTTTCCTTTTGCAATATAACAAGATTTCTTACCTTTATCCTTGTAGCTTTTGTACTTTTTGAAATCTTTCTTGCCTTTGTACTTGTTAAAATTTTCCTCACCTTTGTCTTCTTTTTTTGGGCACTTAGCAACAATGTGACCAACCTCATCACATGAAAAGCAAATCAATGGTATTCTTCCTTTGTATTTTCCTTTGGTAGCTCTCTTTGTAAGTAATGCTTCAATGATTTCCAGATCTTCATCATCAAAATCATCATCACTATCACTACCAATTTTTTTTCCTTTTGAGTTTCTATCCATATTACCAAGATTTAATTTAGCTTTGAATGCATACTCAAAATTACTAGGATTAGGAGAATAATTGTCAAAATTGTCCAACTCAAAAGCTATAAGCCTTCCAACCAATGCATCTAGAGTTATATAATTACTACACCTCATCTCTTGAATAGCTAAAACTCTAATAGCATAGATAGGAAGTAAAGTTCTCAAAACCTTACTACCCACTATTTTATCTTCAATTGTTCCACCTGCAGCTCTGATGGCATTGACACTTTTTCTTAATTCTTTCACTGTATTTTGTATTGTCTTCTCCTTCTTTCATTTTCATCTGATGAAACTAACCTCTGAGACTTTCTGCTTTGGCGCTCTTTACATTGTCATCTCCTCAATGTATATCATGTAGTTTCTTCCACATATCATAGGCAGTAGGGAAGTCCTTGACTTCATCAAATTTGGAATAGCTTAGGGAAGAAGCTATATCAATCATCATTATGTTATGATTCTTCATGTCCATCATTTGATCTACAGACATAGGTCTCGGTGGTTCCACATATTTGTGATCTAAGAATTGAAAACCAGTGTCTACAATAGTAGATAGATGTAGCCTCATCACATCTTTCCATGTAGCGAAGTTGTCTTCTGTTATAATTTATCTTTCCTTGGTAACTATGTAATTAAAAGATATACCAAGGTCATGTCTTATATTTGTAATTCCTTTAATAAGAAAATTAGATATTCCTCCTTAAGAGGATTCCTACACATGGCACACACCAAATGTGAATTTGGCACACATAGAGTATGGGAGTTACATGCAAACTCCTCCACTCATCTCTACTTAAGAGATGACTCTCACACACAAGTTAGGGTTATAGGGTTCTCACAAGTTGGATTTCTTCTCTCTTCTCTCATTCTTATTCTTGCAATATTTTAATGAGCTCTCTCTCTCTCTCTCTCTCTCTCTCTCTCTCTCTCTTGGCTTCTTGCCTAATTCATATTTATGCACAAGGGGTTTTCTTAGTTTTCCCCTTTCAAAAACATTGTCTTGGTGTTGAGCTTGGAGCTTCTCATTGCTATTGTTGATTGTTCTTTTTTCAACATTCATCCTTTGGTAATACATTTACTTGCTTCACTCTCTTGGATTCATTCTTGTATTTCATTTCATTTTATGTATTTTTCTAACATGGTATCAAACCCACTAATAATCCTTGTCTGATTGTTTGCAGGTTTTCATGATCTAACTTTTGTTGCAGGTTTTCTTTTTTAATTTTTTTTGGCTTTAGACGGTTTACCGCTAACCCAGTTTCTTTTTTCTTGTTTTTCCCTCTGTCGATAAATCGCAAGGGAAGATTTCAGAGTTGCATGTTCTTTACCTTATCTTTAAATCGATTTCTTAATCTAACCAAATTATGTGTATCAAATCTAACCAAATTCATTTGGAGTTTCATTAATTCATTTCAATATAAATTTGTTTCATCAATTTATCCCAAAATTTAAATTTCTTAATATTTACAAATTCTTGCATAGTGGCATTTACTAATCGCATTAAATTTTTTTTAAGCTTCATTATTATTTGATGCAACTTTTATTTAAGTTTATTTTAATTCATTATGTCGATGTTAATTCCACAAATTAAATTAACAAGTTCCAATTATCACACTTGGAAGTCTCATATTTCCTTTATTTTTCACTTTAAACATATTCTTGATGTGGCGACTAGTGTGACTTCTGTTCCCACTTCTACTTCCTCTAAGGCAGATATTGATGCTTGGAATGAGAAAAATGATGAGGCTTTAGGCCTTATAGGCATTTCTTTGCATCCTAATTTATATGTATTAATTTCCCATTGTACTGAAGCACATGTAGCATGGACTATTTTGAAAAACACCTTTGACAGTGCAACTGAATCTCAAAAGATTCAAATCCAAAATCAATTGGAGGATCTCAGGTATACGGATTTCTCAACTATGGATGATTTTTTACTTAAGTTTGATTCATTTCAAAGTAAATTAACTGGTTTAGGAGTTACTTTATCTAAAATTTGGTTAATTCATATCATTTTAAACAAATGCCTTCCTAGACAATTTCAACAATTTATAACTAATATTCATTCTCAATTAGCTCTTCCTTTGTTAGCATCTCAATTGGCTTATGCTATCTTTCAACAACTTTTATGTCAAGAAGAGGCTAAGTTAATTCAATTTGGCTCAATCAAATCTAATGAACATGCTTTCATGTCTAGATCTCATAATAATAGATCAAATAATTATAATCATAATAGTGGTTATCATAACAATTCTAATAGACCTCATTGTAATTATTATGGGAAAGTTGGTCATGTGATCAATAGTTGTTTTAAGAAACTTAAAGATGAGAAGTCATCTAATCTGAATACTCAAAGTTCTCATAATCATCACATTCGTCAAGCTTTTGCAATTCGTTATGGGATGTCTAATTCTGACTATGATGATACTACTATTTGGGATGAATATTATGATGAAGGATACTCTTGGAATAACCCTCTTGATTACTATATTCCTACTCAAAATGATTATATGCTCTCTCCTTATGATGAAATGCAATTTAATGATCCTCGCTGTCATGTTGATGAAATTATTGAACAAGAAGAGGAAATTATCTCTAACTTTCTTAATGTTACTTTGCAAGATATGTGCATTACTCAAGATGAAATTCATAATGGTGGTACTAATCCTATTATTGTTTTGGAGGTTAATGATGGTATCTCTTCTCCTCTTTATGTCTCATATTATGATGAATACGTTATAGATTTATTTTATGCAACTAAAGATTGCATTCCTGATTATGTGATTGATGATTCACGATATGATTTTTCTTTCCAAAGTGTTACTGATTCAGCACTAGGCGATCCCAATGATGGGCGCTCTACTAGTGTTTCTTTCCTTATTGCAGGCTCAGGTGTTGATCACGCTCCACCTCTATTTTCTTCTGGAAATGAATATATAGAATGCATAAATGCATCTCAAGAATTTCAATGGTCACTTAAAGATTTGGGCCCCCCTCCGCAAGCAATTACATCTTTATATTGTCAAAGTGCTATCCACTTAGAAAACATTCCTATGTATCATTCAAGCTCCACCGATCCAGTTGAAGAAATACATGATGATCAATCTATCAATAATCTCCTGAAGATTCTTTCAAAAGAAACATCTCAAAATCATTGTAAACATTTGGGTGTCATACCTATTTATCTCATCTCCCCAAGTAAAGATTAAAGGGGGTTGTTAGAATTAATCTTTCCTTGGTAACTATGTAATTAAAAGATATACCAAGGTCATGTCTTATATTTGTAATTCCTTTAATAAGAAAATTATATATTCCTCCTTAAGAGGATTCCTACACATGGCACACACCAAATGTGAATGTGGCACACATAGAGTATGGGAGTTACATGAAAAATCCTCCACTCATCAATACTTAAGAGATGGCTCTCAAATTCAAGTTAGGGTTCTAGGGTTCTCACTTGGTTCTCACAAGTTGGATTTCTTCTCTCTTCTCTCATTCTTATTCTCGCAATATTGTAATGAGCTATTTCTCAAGCTTTCTATCTCTCTCTTGTCTTCTTGCCTCATTCATATTTATGCACAAGGGGTTTTTCTTAGTTTTCCCCTTTCAGAAACATTGTCTTGGTGTTGAGATTGGAGCTTCTCATTGCTATTGTTGATTGTTCTTGTTTCAACATTCATCCTTTGGTAATACATTTACTTGCTTCACTCTCTTGGATTCATTCTTATATTTCATTTCATTTTATGTATTTTTCTAACATCTTCGTTAAGCTTGGGGATCTCCCTTCTATAAGACATCTCTAATCTTTAGCTTAGGCCTTAAAACCTTTCATGAAAGCACCAAATTCTCGGCACCAATTGTTGGAAATGAGGTGAGTAACTAAGAGGGGAGGGGTGAATCAGTTACCACAAAAACAAATCCAAGTCCCTTAGATGTCTTAATCAAACTTATCACTGTTTCTCAGTTAACACAGATATTGTACTGTCATTCGGTTAACAAAACAAACTTTATGATATTAACTGTGATTATCCTTTAGTGATTAAGTGCAGAAACATAAAGAATAAATAAAATAACATGTACACAGATGACACCAAGATTTAACGTGGAAACCCAATTTCGTAAAACCACCAATTACAACTATTAGGATGAATTCAAAATAACTGAGAGGTGGGGGGGGAATCAATTATCCTCAGCTCAGATGTTCCCATATAAAACTTTAAACCAACTTCAACAACTCAAATCCGCTCGGCAGTAATAAACAACAAAAGTGTGCAGTTTACTATACTAATGAATAAGCTTGCAAAAAATTAACAGTAAAACACAACAATAAAATTCACACATTTTGACACCATGATTTATCGTGGAAACCCAATATGGTAAAAACCACCATTAACATGCTACCAAAATTTCACTCTCCTAAAGTGATGCCCTGTGAGGAGCCAACCCTGTTAAAGGTTACAAAACACACTCTCAAATGTGACCTAGTTAAAGGATTTAATCACCCTGTCAGGAGTGGCCTTGTTAGAGGACTTAGAAAATTCCAATCTAAATGTCACCTTGTTCAAAGGATTTATACAATGACGTTTAGATCAACCTAGTTAAAGGATTTGAACTGATACAATTGTTAGAAAGTAATCAGTAGGTGTGATCTGATACATACAACTTACTTTGCAAATCTAGATCCAGTTTCAGCTCTTAATGCTAATTCACTAAGTGGCCTCCATTTACATCTCAAAATTCAAATCTGCTTGGAAATCCATGAAGCAATCTCTCTCTACTTCTTCTCAGCCTTGTCTGTTAGGTCTTGCAAATCAGTAAATTAACCATACAAATCTTCCTCTTGGATACTATAACAATAACCACAATAGGTTATATTATACCTCTTCATCTAGGTCAGATAAATCTTTTGCTGCTTAATCAAGATCGTAGATCTTAGGTTAGGTCAGATCTAGTGGATCTTTCCATCATTGCATTTAATTTACTTCTGTAATACAGTCATTAATTAAACATTGAATCCATGTGCTAATAACGGTTTCCCATGCATTAAATGAATGTGGACCAATCTTAATTAATAATGCATATCCCAATGGAATCAACTATGTCGGCCATAGATCTCAAATCTCATCAATAAACAAAATACTGTTGCTCGGCTTTCTCTATCTCCCTCAGCATTTCACTGGCACTCGACATCATCTTTGCTTTGCTTGACATCATCTTTCACTTTGCTCGGCATCAACTTTTCTTTGCTCGGCATTGACCTTCAAGTGAACTGTCAATGATAGATAAACAACATATCACTTTAACAAAGTGCCAAATGATCAAGTACCCTGGTGTATACTCATAACTCAACCATTTCATTGGTCTTCTTGTTATCCCATTCTTTTCAAATCTTCATCAATCAATGGATAAGGTACTCAAACATACAACAATAGTCTCACCAGTTAAGGTTTGAGATCAATGACAAAATAAAAATTGTCTACATTGTAGCAATCTTTCCAACAATCTCCCTCTTTGGCATTGATGGCAACACTTAAACTAAAAAAAATAAAATTTCAACCAAAGTTACCGTACAATCCAAAAAGTGGTTGTGTTTCTGATATGAACAAATCTTCATCAATGTCTTTAGCTTTATTCTGACACCCTCTGTGTCTATAATCACACAATTTTTTTTTATGTTATTGTTCACCTCCCTCTTTCAGTAATATCTCCCTTGTATCTATTGGTATCTATTGTTTTATCAATAATCTCCCTCTCTGACAACAATGCCAAAGATGTTGGCATCTACATCATGTAGATTTCTTCTATTCTAATCTTTGTATCATGTTGTTTCCTGTCATCTTTGTGTATGACTGATCTACTTTTCTATTCTTGTTTTCCACTTCACAATTTTTAGGCAGCATCCTAAAATGTGACTTACTGTGCATCAATGTGTCAAGTGTTCTAATTAAAACATTAAATGCAACAGTACCATTCCAAACTAGTTAGCCTCAGCTAGGGATATTATCCCCAATTTACCTCTTAGATACTCATGAGCATCCTTGGGTAATGCTTTTGTAAATATTTCTGCCAACTGTTCCTTAGTGTTCACATATTCCAGTCTCACTTCCTTCTTTTGAACTAGCTCCCTCAAGTAATGATACTTGATAGCTATATGTTTTTATCTTAGAGTGCATTACAAAATTTTTAGAAATATTAATGGCACTCGTGTTATCACAATATATGACAACTAGTTCAGTGATCTCCTCCTTCATACCTTTCAATAGTATCTTCAACCACACAATGTTTGAACAGTTAACTATTGCTGCCACATACTCAACTTCAGCTATAGATTGTGAGGTGCAATTATGTTTCTTGCTTGTCCAGGAAACTAATCTTTTCCCCAAAAGAAATGCTCCTCTTGTGGTGCTTTTTTTTATCATCAACATTACCATCCCAGTCAGAATAAGTATAGACTCTGAGTTCAAACTTGTCATTCCTTTTGTAATATAGGCCACAGTCTTGTGTACCTTTCAAATATCTCAAAATTCTTTTCACTGCCATAATATGTGTTTCTTTTGGATTGGCAGAAAATCTAGCAACAATTCCAACTGCTAATGCAATATCAGGTCTACTATGTACAACATATTGCAGCCTACCAATCATTGATCTGTACAGTGTTTGATTTACCTCTTTTGTATCATCATTCTTTGTCAACTTGTGTCTAGTAGCCATGGGTGTAGTCATTGGTTTTGAATGTTCCATACCAAAAAATTTCAGTATCTCCTTGATATATTTTGATTGTGTAATATAGATACCATTCTTCATTTGATGTATTTGTAGTCCAACAAAGAATTTTATCTCACCAAACATAGACATTTCAAATTTAGTTTGTATTTCTTTTGAATATGCTTTACATATCATATTTTGCCCACTGAATATGATGTCATCAACAAAAATTTCAGTCAATAAAATTCTTTTACCTTGCTCTATTTTTAAATAAAGATTTTTGTTGTCATTTGTTCTTACAAATCCAATCTTCATCAGATTAGTGTGCAATCTTTCAAACCATGCTCTGGGTGCTTGTTTCAGTCCATATAATGCCTTGTGTAGTCTGCAAACCATGTTCCTTTTACTTGGGTCAACAAATCCATCAACTTGTTCGATATATACTTCCTCTTCTAATATCCCATTTAGAAATGCTGACTTCACATTCATTTGATAGACTTTAAATCCTTTTTAGGCTGCATATGCAAGTAGAGTTCTCACACCCTCCAATCTTGCAACTGGGGTGAATGTCTGCCCATAGTCAATTCCTTCTTCTTGTGCATAACCTTTGCATACCAGTCTTGCTTTATTTCTTATTACCTCTCCATGTTCATTCAGCTTATTTCTAAATACCCACTTTGTACCTATTACATTTTTTTTGTCAGGTCTTGGTACTAGTGTCCATGTCTTGTTATTTTCAATCTGGTCTATCTGTTCATTCATGGCTTGAATCTAGTCTTCATTGTCCAAAGCATATTTTATTGTCTTAGGCTCAAAATCACATAGCAAATATGTGTCTTCTCTTAATTTGCCTCTTGTCATAACTGAAAAATCCTTTGCTCCTATGATTTGATCAGGTTTATGGTGCCTTCTTACATATTTTTCCAAAGTAGGCTCTTTCTCAACTTCAATTTGATCGTTCAAGTTCAATTCAGGGTGAAACTGTGAATCAACATCTCCATCAAATAGCTTGGTAGTCACCTCCTATTGCTCGACAATTTTTTTCTGTGTCTCGGCAGGTGTAGAATGTTGCTAGACAACTTCATTTTCAGTTTCGTTAGATTCCTCCTCTTCAGGATATGAGAATGATATGTAACTTTCAGGCTCAATCATGCTTTCAGCCTCATTTCTTTCTGCATATTCATCAATTCTAACATTTTCACTTTCCACAATTTTGTTAGTGTTAGAATTCAAACATTTGTATCCCTTACTCTTAGTAGAATATCCAAGAAATATTCCTTCTTCTCCTTTAGCATCAAGTTTACCATTTCTGTTATCCTTCAGTATAAAACATCTACTCCCAAAGACTTTAAAATAACTTATAGTAGGTGCATGTCCATACCATAGCTCATAAGGTATAATATTTGTACCTTTCTTGACTTGTACTTTGTTCAAGGTATAAACAATTGTACTTACAGCTTCTCTCCAATATTTCTATGCAAAAATTTTCTCCATCATTAATGTTCTAGCACAATCCATGATAGATCAATTTCTTCTTTCAGCTTTACCATTCTGTGGTGGTGTCCTAGGTGCTGACATCTGTCTTTTTATCCCTCGGTCATTGCAGAACCTGTTAAACTCATTAGAAATGAACTCACCTCCTCTGTCAGATCTTAGAAATTTTAGACTCTTACCTGTTTCATTTTCAACTTTTTCCAAGTACCACTTAAATAATTTAAATGCATCATATTTTTCTTTGAGAAATATAACAGTCATCATCCTAGAGTAGTCATCTACAAATAGATTAAAATATTTGTCTCCACAGTAACTTTTCTCACCAATAGGTCCACAAAGGTCAGTATGAACCAATTCCAAAATATTATCAGAAGTGTGAGTTTTGCTTTTGAAACTAGATTTAGTCATTTTGCCCAACTGACATTGCTTACACATTGTATTCTCAGGTTTCTTTAACTTAGGTAGCCCTCTAACCTTTTTCAATTTACTTATGCTTATCAAGTTATCAAAGTTAACATGACATAACCTCTTATGCCATAACCAAACATCATTATATTGTGCAAACAAGCATGTCTCTTCAGCTAAATCCAGATAGAACAAGTTACCTTTTGTTTTCTCACCACCT
>MU228182.1:618147-642281 GCA_018584345.1 Thuja plicata | reverse complement strand
TATATATATATATATTTTTAACTATTACCAATTTATTATAAATTATCCTTAAATACCAAAAACATAACTTATTTTATAATCTAAATAACAATGAGAATATTTTAATAGAAATTTTATTATCTTATGTGAATTTTTTTTAAATAAAATAAAATGTGCTTAGATTTTTTCTATATTTAATAATAAATACAAATACTTTAACACAACAATTCATAATCAATTCTATACTAATTTCAGCTTCAAAAAAAGTATAAATGTTAAAAGTAATTTAAACATTTTAAACAAAGTTTATATTGGTAAAATTATATTTGGTTGCAAGAATAAATAATTCTTAAATTTCTTGAATAAAATACAAATATTTATATTCTAAATTGTTCTTTTAGTTTGCAAATTAAAAACTATTATTTAGTTGTTTAATAACTTTAACTTATATATGTCATTACAAAAAATTTCATTCAAATTTTTTTATTAAAAATATTAAATTATATATTATGTTATAATATAATAATGATTGATATAATAAAATTTTAAGAAATTAAACATATAAATATTATTAAAGTCAATGGGCCCTTGGTCTACTAGTGAACTAGATAACTGGTTCACAAAGAGCCTACCAGGGATCAAGTCTTGTTAAGTGGGTACGTATCGGGTTCCTAAACCCTTCATAAAATTTTTTATATTAAAAAAATAAATATTATTGAAAATATTAAATTACATATTATGTTATAATATAATAATGATTACTATAATAAAATTTAAAAATTAAATAATATCAATATATTATTCTAGTAAACTAAAAGATAAAAAAAATTATTAAATAAAAAAATTAAAGTTTAGAATTTTTTGAATTATTTTTGTTTAATTCAAATCTATTAGGGTGCCACATATGTCGAGATACATGTAACAATGGGATGGGCATCCAACCATATCAAATGGATAACCAGTACCTTTCTAATGTCCAACATCTAAATCTCCTATATCGTCCATCCATGTGATTTGTACCTTTTGTTTTCCTTAGGAAAGTGTATGTCTCAATCAAATACCTAGCCCTATCCTTATTTTATATACCTCCTATTTGATGGGAGATCCAAAAGAAAAGACATGTGCTTCCACTTCAGAAGACACGTAACTTTAATTGACAATATTTGACCCATCTTAAACGTTCTTATGAATGTCCCCTTTGGAATGTCCCCCTTTGAGTGAGACAACACTACTCTCTTGTACGTACGGGCGTCATCTACGCAACAGACAAAAACTCCTAGATGGGACAGTTTTCTGTTATTTATTAATTAAATAAAAAATTTGAAAACCATTGTATTGCCATTTTCAATTTAAATAATAAACCAGAAAAATTGGTCTTGTCAGATAGGTTTAGTCGGCTGTATAACCATTAGCGTACGTAGGTGCCTTTTGGCACCGTCTACACAGCAGACAAAAACTTCCAGATGGGATAGTTTTCTGTTATTTATTAATTAAATAAAAATTTTGAAAACCATTGTATTTCCATTTTCAATTTAAATAATAAACTGGAAAAATTGGTCTTGTCAGATAGGTATAGTCGACTGTATAGCCATTGGCGTACGTAGGTGCCTTTTGGTGTCGTCTACGCAATAGACAAAAACTCCCAGATGGGAAAGTTTTCTGTTATTTATTAATTAAGTAAAAAAATTTAAAACCATTAAATTGCCATTTTCACTTTAAATAATAAACCAAAAAAATTGGTCTTGTCTGATAGGTTTAGTCGGTTGTGTAGCCATTGGCATACGTAGGTGCCTTTTGGCGCCATCTACGCAACAAACTAAAACTCCCAGATAGGACATTTTTCTATTATTTATTAATTAAATAAAAAATTTGGAAATTGTCATTTTCAATTTATCTATTTGATTAGGCTCTTTTGAATTATTTTTTAAATTGAACTAAGCATTAAAAAATACAAAGATGAAGAATACCAGCAGATTCAAACATATTCAGAGCTATATAGAAACCTAAACCTTGATCTAAAGAATTAACTATGCAAAGAGGCAGTGCTAGACAACAAGATAAAAAAGAAAGCATTCCAATAAACACAATAGATATTGTCTAAAATTACAGAAGACAACCATACTTAAGCTCAGCAAGCTGAGAGATTTACAAGTTCAGTTCATCAAGTTACTCTCCCAAGATTAAACATCAATTGAAGGAGAGAAATGGATGTTTAATTTATTCTTTCACCTTTAGCCAAAGAAACAACTGAGTAGATAATAGACCCGCAAAGGCAGGTTGACAATAGAGTAGCACATTACACATATCCTACTATTCTTAAAACTATAGTTGATGAAATCCCTGAGTTTCAACATACCATCCGTTGAATTAGACATCTTTGAAGAAAATAAAATAGATATTCATTGATTGCTGCACAACAATAAGCACACAAATCATTCTTCATTCATCCAATAGAATTATAAAAATCCTTTTGACCATAGGATAAAAAATCAGCTAATCCAAGAGATCATAGCTAAATAATTTATCTGTACATAATATTTTTTTATAATGCTATTTACACACAATGGTGGTACATTCTAGTTGCACCATAGACGGTGCCGAGCATACAATTATTGTAAATACATGCACAACCTAAATTTAAAACATTCAATTCTAAGACATGGGAAAACAAAGAAGTGCCAATCATCTTGATACCGTAAAAAGTGTCATAAGGTGTCCTAGGACCCCTTTGGAAGCCTTACGAACCTTGAGGACCCCTAAGAATATATCTTAGGGGTCCTTAGGGGTCATAAGGTGTCAACAGACCCCTTAATACCCCTTATGACCCTTAAACACCCCTAATAATACATCTTATCTATCCTAAGGGGTCATAAAGTGTCCTACAATCCCATAAGACCCCTTACAACACAATAGGACCCCTAAGAATACATCTTCGAGCTCCTAAGGGTCATAAGGGATCATAAGGTGTCATAGGAGCCCTTAAGACCTCTTAAAACCCCTTAGGACCCGTAAAATGGTTGTAAAAGTTCATAAGGTGTCATATTACACATTAGTATGTCCTACGACCCCTTACGACCCATTAGGACCCCTAAGAATACATCTTCAGGGTCATAAGGGGTCATAAGGTGTAAGAGGACACATTAATGTGTCCTTGGACCACTTAAGATCCCTTATAACCCCTATGAATACCTCTCTCTCTCTCTCTCTCTCTCTCTCTCTCTCTCTCTCTCTCTCTCTTTTTNATCCCTCTCTCTCTCTCTCTCTCTCTCTCTCTCTCTCTCTCTCTCTCTCTCATTTTGTGTTTCTAACATAGGTTGTGTGCCCTATAGCATGTACGCACTATGTAAGAATACAAAAAATAGTAACAAAGCTAAGAAAATCATGAAAGAGGCCCACATTTTCTGTATACTATTTGATTTCTGCATTCTTTCCTACAAATATTTTCTTTTCATGGTGTTGAAGATAAAAAAAAAAAGCATATTCTATTTATTTGCGCCACCTTTTTGTTTAAAAATGAACATTGAAGTGTGAAAGTCAATCATTCTTCACCAAAATTGAGCGATTGAGGTAAGTTTTTTTTAATTTTTTACATGTGAAATGTGAATAAAGAGTCTTTTTGTTTATAATTGATATGATATGGACTTGTTGAAGGCATAATTTAACATATTTTAATAGATTTATATTATATTTTGAATTATTGTAATAGATTGATATTATAACTTCACTTATTGTAATATATTGATATCATAATTTGAAAATTGTAATGAATTGATATGTAGAAATCATCATCATGTTGAGGAAATGAGAAAAAAACTCTAACACCAGAAGAGCGTGAAAGAGAAAAGAGAACAAAAGGGAAAGAATGAGATAACTTTGTGAACACATAAAAATGCATACCATAGAAGAAGATTTGTGTTTGGATGAGGAGCCTGAAACACCAATAGAAAGTAAGAGAGAATTGGAATTGGAAATAAAAAGGCAATGAATGAGAAACTTGCGTGCAACAAGAAAATTAAATTATGAAGATGCGGGAACATCATCTATGAGTTCCCAAGTTGAAGAGACACCATCATCCCATGTTGGAGGCACACCATTGTATCATGTTGAAGGCACACCATTGTCTACATTCCAAGGTATAGGCACACCATTGGATCATGTTGAAGGCACACCATTGTCAAATGCGAGATGTATCATCCAATGGTGTAATGATACAATGGGTCCAGGTAATGAAGGTGAGCCTATGGCTCATAGATTTTTTTTTTTGATTGATAAAACTAACATTTCACTATATGAGGATTGTTGTATATTTGTGTGATCAAGTACGATACACTCTTTTAGAATCTCTTTTTATGTTGAAGTTTGATCTCAAATAAATTTGGGAGTGAAGAATAAAGAGTTTTCTTTCATTTGCATCAAATCTCATGTTCTGTCATACATTGTAGAAAGAGATCCATTCATTTTTGTCCAAATTATCACAAACGCCTCATTTTTGTCCAACCTATTAAAGAATCTAATGCAGAACTGATAGCAGTAGAAGTGATGGCCTCCCTACCCTGATCACCTATACAGAACATCCTATCTCTGAGCAAGGATAAGACTACAGAATCCACATTTGGACTAGTAGGAACCGAGCATCAAGATCCACCTACTACTGGGCTAAGCCTAACTGAGTCTCAGAAGGTCATTATGAATGTTTCTATAGTGAGCATTGATGCTACAGTTGGTGCAACAATAGTTAATAATCCACTGGATACTGAAGTCAAGGATGATAGTGGAAAAGGTAAGGAAATTGTTCCTTCACCTAATCCCAAGGTCAAAGGAAAAGAGATGGAAACAGATACTGATGATATTGATCTTGAGAAAGATATAGTGATTCCAAATTGGGATCTACCCAACTTGAAAGTAGAGCAGATGGATATACTAGGGGAGCTATGGAAGAAAAGAGCAACACAAAAAAAGCTCCAAGAAGAAAATAAGGGAAACAAAGTGCTAGAGGACATAAAAGGTAATTCCTAGATGCACTAGAAATAGAAGTTGATGAGAATGACCCTATTATGGATCAAATTGTTGATATAGTTCACAAGTTCAATGAAGATTTAAGTGGTCAAGAGAAACTACTGCAGAAGGCAGAAAGAAAGTTTGAAAATAAAGTTCTAGAGAATGTTGCAAGTAAGATTGCAATAGACCAGGTGAAGATAAACACTCTTATTAGCTCTCTAGAAACTACTATAAATAATGTTGTTTCATTATTTGTAAAGTTGAGTGATACTTCCAACTTTACCATGGAAATCAAGACCAAGCTGACAAAGATAGATACATATTTGAAGGAAAGTGCAAACCAGTTGGTACTTAACCCAAGTTCAAGTTCAACATATTTTGTAAAGATCAAGTATCTAACAGACTTGTAGGAAGAATTATTAAGGGAATCCCTTACAACTATACAGACCCAACTCCTTCCACACATGGATGTAATGTAGAAGCATATAGCTCATGCCAAAAAACTAATACATGACAACAAATTTTTAGTTGCAGAGCTTATGATGGAGTTGTCAGTAGAGGTACAAATTGATTTGCACATCCTAAAGGTGTTGCAAGATAATTGGGACAACACTTTGTCACAGATTTTTAAGGTACATAGTGATTTCCTATCCTGCTTTGGTATTACCATATAGATATATTTTTTTGGCATTTGTGTCAAAACCAAGGGGGAAAATTATTGTGTATACATATAAGGAAATACATGTACAAAAGAGAAGAGTAGAAGAGATATAATAGCAAAGTTACAAAAACAATTTTAAAAAATAAAAAACAAAGTCAGTTGTAACCAAGTCACAGAGCTGTTGTCAAAACCCGAGCAAGTACCCAAGCATATGGTAAGGGGGAATTTTGACTCAGAAGTTTGAGCAGTTTTTGGATATGATAAGTGTTTTTGGTCACTAATGCCAAAGGGGGAGACTGATGACCTTATGGCAAGACATGTTTTCAATTAGTGCCAAAACACTTAGGCATCACAGAGTTGTCCAAGCTAGTAGTGTCACCCGAGTAGTTATAGTGTAACCCGAGCAATGGCAGTGTCGACCGAGCAGACAGTGGTAATCAATATTACTCAAGTGATCAATATGACCTAAGTACATAGTGTATCCCAAGTGCCAGAGTTTACTATGTTGCCTGAGTGATAGCATATTTATTGAGTGCCAGTATATCACCCGAGTGGATTACTGGACCCGAGTAACAGTTTTGGGGCAACTTAGCTTATATTGTTTGATATTAATTTATATTATGGAAGCTGACCTACATAAGTATTTGACTTGGATAAGATATATATGTAAGGTATTTTTCTTATCCAAATGTGTGTGAAGAAGTGTATATGCGAATATGAAGTAGCAAATTGATTAGCAGATTACAATACTATAAGGAACAACATAGACTCATTTACACATTCAGGTGATTAATTTTATATCAAAGGATCTTATTCAGAAAAATAGAGTTGCATTGAAGATCATCTATTGGTTCATCCTAACAGGTCTATCAGCAAAATCCTCTAACAAGGTGGACTTAACAGTTCTTTAAAAATCTCCTAACATAGTTGCATACTTAATTGTATTGTACTAAATCCTTTCACAAGGTGGACCTAACAATCCTTATTGCTCCTAAAAGGCCAGAACATCAGAAGTGGTCAACTGTAATCTTTAATAGGCTAAATTTATACTACAGTAAGAAATCTTGTGGGTACCATCCCCACCCCTTTTTTACTTTCTATTTGGATGGTTTCTGGGTAACTAAATATTGTGTCAAGTGTTGTGGATGTTTTATTACTTTTCTGTTTCATGAATGCAATGATATTAGATCTAATAAAGGATTGAAGAGATTAAGTTTTATTGGTTCCTAATTCACCCCCCCTCAGTCACCTAGCCTCAATATATTTCCAACACTTGGCCCTCATCTTGTTTAGGTCATCCTTCAACACCATAAAACCATCACAGGTCCCAGTGGTATTGCTTTTACAGGTCCTTGTTCCCCATCATCCTCTTCAAGAATCATATCCTCTGTAATATCAATAGGCCCATAATTGTCACTCTCATAAATATGAGAGAAAGAGTCAGCATCTGAGCCCTTAACCTCTAAATAAACATTTTCATCATTTTCCTCCTAACTTTTCTCATCCTTGTCCTCATTCTGATTTTATCCCCATTATCCTCCTTCTCATGGTCCTTAGGGAGCTCTGTGATTGAGCCCTCAATCTCCTTATACTTACCCTTGGTTGTAGACTGAGTGACAATTTTGTGAGAGCACCTTTGGGTGTTCATTTCCTCAACCACCTTAGCATTAGAAATCACTTCCTGAATAATGCAATTAGATTTTTTTATTTCCCATTATACCCTTCAAATTGGTCGAGCTTTTGTGGTTTTTATCCATAGATTCTATGTTAATGGTCACTACTAAAGTAGGATCAGTGAGTGTTTCAGGGATAGGTTGGCCAGAACCGACCTTAAGACCAGGGTTATGCATGTTTTGTTACCCGAAGTATCAAGGATTCTCACAGAGGGAGGGGAGCGAGGTGACATAGGGGATTCTTGCATAATAATTTGGCAAGGTGGGAAGTGAGCGAGGTGAAAGTGGTAGAGAAAAAAAAAGAGGACCTAATAAAGAGGAATTGGCTTTTTACCCTACCCCTTAGCTATCTCCATAGCTTCCTTAACTGAATTTTCCAGAGAATTTAAGAGAAAAAATGGGAAGGAAATTAAGATCCTATTACAAAAATGATTCAAAATAGGCATGTGGAAGCTATAGTAAATCCTGAACTGACCTTCGAGCATCAAATATTTCATGACCATGAGGCATACCTAGTCCCAAGGTTTGGGGAGTTGTTTTCTATCGTAACTATCATACATTTTGACAGGGGACTCGTCTGACCTGAAGAACTGGTTCATACTTTCGGTATTCAAAAACCTACTCCGCTTCCTCCATTTTCTACCATTCATCGGGAGGCTTGTGGCCCTAGAAAGTACATCCTCATTCACCTCAAAGCTAATGCCACCCATCAAAACCCTTCTATCCTCCAAGGAACTAGAAACTAAACTGAGAGATTTTCATCATAGCCAAACATATTCTAAAGGAATTGAGAAACTGCACCTTCTCTGCATATGTTCCATACTGTGGCATCTTTTTTAAATTGAGTAGGCTTACTAGGATCAATTTGGACTCTATTGCCACCAATTACAGAACCAATCAAATTCACAATAGCAATCCACAAAATAAAAAAGAACCTCAATGATAGAGTGATGAATAAACACATTAAAATACTCATATGAGAAGCACAATTATTAATCTGTATTCTCCAATGCACATCAAATGTCATCAAGTTACTTCGCTCATGCCAGCATTTTTTTCCAAGAAGGAAAATCCTAATACAGATCACAATATTTTTGGCTTCGTAAATGCTAAAATCAATATTTCTTGAAGTCATGCAAGGGTGATAAGAAATATTATTTCTTGTGTTCCATGTCATGGTCATGTGGCCAAGGGATGAGTTGGAGGGAAAATCATCAACCATGATGCACAACCAACTGGGATGTAGAGGCAAGGTCACTACCAAGGTAAATCCCACATTAAGATTTTTGAATTCAAAAATCCTTATAACCCCAAGTAACGTGTTATAATTCGTAACCAACCCCATAAACAAGAAAAAATAAGTGGTCATCATGGAGACAATGTGTGAATTTTATCCTCTTCAATCAAAATTTTAATAGGAGGGAGAGCCTCTATTTCTCTCCAACATCTCAACCTTGTAGTGAGGTGCCCAAAAGATGCCAAGACATCAACCACCCCATTCCCTTCTCTAAAAATATGATAAATAGAGAAGGCTTAAAATTCAAGAACCAGGCACGTAATATCACTCATGACGCTAGCAAAAGACCAGCGTATTGCAACATTGCCTTTAACTATATCCACCACCAGTTTAGAATCCCCTTCTATGAATAGAGTCCTAACCCTAATAGATAAAGCATCCAGATGCCCCAAAAGAGCATGTCATGCACTCATCATGATTGCTAAACACCTCTAGCAAACAACTAGAGTAAGCATTCATCAAGTCACCATTATAGTTTTGGATAACACCTCCACCAACAACTTTCCCGTTCCTCAAGGAGCCATCAAAATTTATCTTAGCCCATCTCCTATCAGAAGGTTTCTATCTAGTATGTTTCCTTAGCAATCTTGTAGAGTTATCAACCATGACATAGCCTTTGGGTAAGTTTAAATTCTTGGCTAAATTGTGGTCCAGTACAGAAGGCTGGATATCTGGCTTGTGGAGTTTTATGACAGAAATATTGTCAAAGAGAATCTTAAGGAAGGACTTGAACACCACATCCATCGAATCTCTACATATGTGCTATAATGTGGCATCATTTTAAAAATTCAGTAGGCTTACTCAACTCAATTTGGACTCTACTGCCACCCATTACAAAACTAGTCGAATACACAATAGCAACCCACAAAATAACAAAGAACCTCAACGATAGAGTGATGAATAAAAACATTAAAATACTCATATGAGAAGCACAATTATTAATCTGCATTCTCCAATGCGCATCAAATGTCATCGAGACACTTCGCTCATGCCAACATTCTTTTCCCAAGAAAGAAAAGGCTAATACAGATCACAATATCTTTGTCTTCGTAAATGCTAAAATTAACATTTCTTGAAGTCATGCAAGGGTGATAAGAAATAATATTGCTTGTGTTCCATGCCATGGTCATGTGGCCAAGAGATGAGTTGGAGGGCAAATAAGAAACCATGATGCACAACCAAGTGGGATGTAGAGGCAACGTCACTACCAAGGTAAATCCTACCTTAAAAGTTTTGAATTCAAAAATCCTTATAATCCCAAGTAACATGTTAAAATTTATAACCATCCCCATAAACAAGCAAAAATAAGTGGTCATCATGATGACAATGTGTGAATTTTATCATCTTCAATCAAAATTTTAATATGAGGGAGAGCCTCAATTTTTCTCCAACATCTCAACCTTGTAGTGAGGTGCCCAAAAGTTGCCAATGCATCAACCACCCCATTCCCTTTTCTAAAAATATGACAAATAAAGAAGCCTTCAAATCTAGGAATCATGCGCGTCATATCACTCATGACGCTAGCAAAAGACTAGTTGATTCCAACATTGCCTTTAACTGTATCCACCACCAGTTTAGAATCCCCTTCTATGAAGAGAGTCTTGACCCTAATAGATCAAGCATCCAGATGTCCCAAAAGAGTATGATGCACTCAGCATTATTGTGTTGACGGGGTTTTGCTGACTAGGTCCGCCAACAGTCATAAGTTGTCACTGGGTTCCGGGGAAACCGGCCAACTCCGCTTGCAAAGGTTGTCGAGGAAAATTAAATTCCCTGGGCCTTAAAGCACCTGGGTGTCGGGTCATGACAGTGCGGGGCTCGGTTGGGAGAGGTGATTGTTTTCAAGGGGGATAGCTGGTTTCTTCAACTCATTCTCTCTGGAGATTCAATAAGGTAAGGTTCTCCCTAGCATTCTACACTTAGCAAATAAAATGAAAAAAGATCCTGCAGGGTTAGAAACACTTCATCTAACTATAGTCATGTTTAAACATTCAGAACATCAATAATACTCTGACATACTACACTAAATACCGAAGAAATACATAACCATTAGTTAGAACTTCATCAGTAGCGAGGGAAAAAAGGTTAATCTATTTTAACATATCAGAGTAGAAGATATAAAGAACATAAAACATGAAATACCATTAACTCAGAAGCAGGAATCTTAACAACATCATTGCACAAAATTCTTCCTTCTTCATTAATGTCTCTTCCAGCAAGCACTAGTGCGTGGTACAAATGGTGGCTCTAGGGGAGCGCCTAACTATTGAAAATAGAACAATCGAGCATTGAGCTCTGCAACTAAAATGAGGAATCCCTTTCTTATTATTATGGACAACAAAATCATCAATTTCACCGACCCTTGAAAATGGGTCAGTTTGGCTATTTATACAACTCTCTTCTAACCCTAACCCTATTTTACATCATGCTTTAATAAAATACAATATCTAGGGGCCGGTACTACCTGCGCCACCCTACAAAAGACCTTGAGATGGAATAGGCCTGTCATGTTAGAAGAATGAGACAAGAATATGCAGCGGAAGAATTGGCCTCGAGAAGAGAGCCAGGAAGGAGAAGAAAGAAAGTAGGTCCCCCGGGGATCGAGGCTACATGCCTCATAAATAGGAAATACGGCACCCTATCTCCAATGTGCCAGGCATACTCCTGAGCAGCGCCTCGAGAAGACCATTCTGTCATAAAACCAACTATTATGTCGACACCCCCTTGATGTAGCCAACTACCTTCTAACAACCTTTATTAACCACCTCTAAAAGTGACTGGTCGGCCTCGGGGACTGGGACACAGATCACTTGAAAGAATACAAAATTTTGGATCCGGGACTCCGGGATCCGGGAACTTATGTCCCCAAAAGAATAAAGAATACCCAATGCTTAAGTTTTCCCCGGTCCCCGGAGAAAGCTCAAGGTTGCTTATTATCACTGAAAGCCTGGAGGAGGCGGGAGATGCCATCTTCATCTACATCTTTCAGGCTGGCCCTTCGGTACTTAGCCACTTCAATTTGTTCCCCTAGGTCCAGAACATTCCCCTTAAACTCATCGACCATTTTTGCCGCGTCGTGACCACTAAGTACCATACGAGTTAATCTCGCCATTTGGGCACCATCTATTCCTTCCGGGGACTGATAACGGGACTCCATCATTTCATAAAAAATCCCCAAAACTGAGTCCTCTGGTGTGCACGTATCTGTCCTGTGGGGGTCAGCCCCAGAAATCTTTGTTACAAAGGACTTGTATAAATTGAAAGAATATTTTACTGCATTAATTTTCTCATGTCGAGTTCCCACCAGTTGCTTGATTACCTCCAATGTGAGGTCAAGTCTGGAGTGCTGGGTCCTCACAAAATCAAATGATTCTTCCCCCAGTATTCCGGATTCAGAAACCATTTCTTCTCCCAGGCCGAGGAGTTCTTCAAGCTCTACCTTCCATGCTTGGTAGTTTTCCATATCGCCCTCCCATAGGTCAACAAGGGTCTCTACCTGGTGTATAACACTCCGGGCCGCATATAAGTCTAGGAGGGTGGATACCAAGAAACACCGGGTGTTTCCTTTTTGCAGGGCGACCCACTCGTCAACTGCTTGGGCCTTCTTTTTCATTGCCCACAGGGAGTCTATGTCACTCTGCGGCAAATCTTCAGATGTGGAAGCTTCCGGAGGGGCGACATTAATGGGTCGAGCCAGCTCAGTAAGAAAACCCATAAGGTTTACATTTTTTACTTTTTCTTCTTTGAGCCTTTGGGATTTCTTTTCATAACGGGCCTCTACTGCCCTGGCTTCCTCCTTCAGTAAATCCACCTCACCCTGTTTTTCCCTTTTGCCCAGTGATACCTCTGCAACGCTGTAATCTCGTGGCTCTGCGGTTGCTTCATCGGCACCCGGGGGAGGTGTTGCCACAATGGCGACTGTTTCTCCACCTGGCCCAGTTCAAAGAGTATGAACTGTCTGGGATTTCTTGGCCTTTGGTGGGGCCTAGACTTGGGCCATCATTTCGGCCAGGGAGAGAGGAACTCCAGGAGTAGTTGGAGCCTTTCTTTTTCTGCTTTCCACTAACCACTAAGGCGACAGGGGTGGCTTTTCTGCAAGGATCTATTCCCTTAGTTCTTCCCCGGTGCCTTGCAGTTGTTCCTCCTTAGTGGCGTGGACCTCATTTGTCCCCTTCCCTATGTCCTCTATAATAACATTTTCTTCAACAACCTCTATCTCCTCGGCCTTATTCTCTGTATCGACTGCTACATCTGGACTTTGGTAGGATTCCTTGGGGATTTCCTCTGCACACTGTTCTTGTTGCTCTTCTTCTACTACCAAGGCTTCTTCTTCCATCGGTATATCTTTTAGCAGTAGGGGAGGTGTTGGGCCGAGATTCAAATTTTGGGCCGTAGTAATCACCTGCCGCCCAAAGGTTGCTCTCGGGAGTGGCACTTGGAACGTGGCGGCTAGGGTTATGATTATTCTTGAAGGTCTGGTTCCCCCAGCAGATGCCATTTGTTCATCTTGCCTTTGTTGGTCCACCCCCAGACCCTATATTTCTGGAGTTTTGGAGGCAATCTCTGATTCTGGCCCTGCTTCCTTCTTTTCCCGTTCCTGTGCAGGCTCTTGTTCCACAGCCTCTTGTTCTGCAGCCACTAGTTCTGCCTCCGGGACTCTTGTCCCTGCTTATCTGATGTCCCCTTGCAAGTTCCCAAACTCGTCGACTGCAAAAAAATATCAAATTCTCCCTACGGAAGGGGACTGGACGGTACTTCAGCAAGCTCTGCTTCCTTCTTCGGCTCCGGGGAACTGGAAGAGAGGATCTCTACTTGTGGGGCCTGGGACGTAAACAACCCCGGCTCTGCCTTAGGTTTTTGGCCAGGTCTCTTCCTTCTTCGGGTAACCAAAGGTGGCCCTGCATCTCTTATTGCTGCCGCTTCCATGGGATCCACCCCCATTGCCTTCACCATTAGGGCTGCCAGCGACGGGGAGGAAGAGGGACGAATTGGCCTAGCCATGAGCGGTGGTGTGGCCAACCATGTTATTAATTGCTCCCTCATCTGCTGAGAGGCTGCCACTGATTGCTTGATCTGCTCATTTATAGGGACTTCTTGCGCGAAAGGGGTCATATCTATCTATTTTCCCTTATCCGTCCTCTGCGAAGAAGTCCTGGCCCCCAGAGTTAATTTTGGTGCTGGTTGGGCTACTTGGTGGGTACTTCTAGGACACACCCTCTTAAAATAGGCGTTACTTCGCTCAACCACCTCCCGAGAGAAGTCCTCAATTGTAGGCCCTTCCTGGGTGTCCCAATTTACCGGTAGAAGAGTCATTTTATCGATCCCCTTTGCCTTGTACTGGGGGTCAATAGTGGGGGCAGCGTTTGAGAAGTCCTACGGGAACCTCCAGAGCTTTAGCTTTTGCATCATGCTGGCCGTCATCCTGACATAGTGCCGGCTCTGCACCTCCATGTCATCTTGGCAATCTGCCTAGAAGTCCTCCATATGAGTGTGATGGGGCTCTGAAGCCCAGGGCAGTGCCGTTACAATATTTCCATGCTGATCAAAATTTTTCCGCGCCAAGTAAAATTCTTGCAAGTTGTAGCTCTTCAATTCATTGTCCACCTCCTTTGCGGCGGCCAGGCTGCACGTGTAATTCACACAGGTGATTGAGAATGGGATGTTGGGTATCTTTTTGAGGGCAAGGAGGGTATGCACCTCCATCAGTTGCCTGCAATACTCCAAGAGCACGATCTTGCCCCCACAGTGTTTTGGCAACAAGTAGGGTTTCCCGGAGAAGCCGACGACCCTAATATAGGTGTGCTATTGGAATTGAATGTTGTAGTGTCTGTAATTTTAGACCAAATTCATCGCCTCTGAGGATAGGCGGTATCCTGCGTCCCAGCTAGGTGTGAACAGGTGATAATAAATGAACGCATCATTTACCCGGCAAAAACTGGCTTCCCATTGAATTTGTGGGAAATGGTCTCATGGTGCCTTTAGTCCTGGGCCAATCCAGAGCACGCCGTCTATGAGTAGGCTGTGGGCATGGGGCCTCTGTTGCGCTAGGGCCCAGAAAACATAAGAACTCATATAGAACTTCTTCCTCCCATCCAGTTGAAGGAACTGGGAGTTGACATGGTTGGAGATTATTGCTGCCCAGTCGAAGTATCCTCCTTTGGTGGAGATGTCGAGGAGGAAGTAATACATCCATCTATAAAATTCTTGGGCGGAGGGTTGCCCAAAGACCCGGGCCAATGCTATTATTCCCATCTGAATGCTCTCTTTGAACTCGGAGCAGGAAATTTCTATCTTCATCCTTTTAGGGTCCCTCTTTGGAACCTTGAGCCAATGGGTATTCATGTATACCCGGGTGACATCCTCCAGCTGTGTGAATTGGGCCAAGGCATCAGTCCTTGTAGCCACTGAGGCCTTGGCAAATTGTGGGATTCCCAGACCTGCCTGGAATGTGTCTGGGTCGAGGGATACCAGAGGAGTAGGGTATCCGGTTGGTTACGTGGCTGCGAGCATAACAGCCCAAACAACGGAGTTGTAATTGGTGACTAGTGTTAGGATAAGCTCCAGAGATTGCACGGAGCATGGAAAACAAGCTGTCTTGAGGATTCTGGAGTCCCCGACATTGATTTCCAACTTATCTCCAGCCTGTCGCTGGATGTACATGATTTTCACTAAGGCCTGCATTTTTGGCCATGTCCCAATGCTGGTGTCGGTAAGAAGTTTGACCTTGGACTCAATCTTTGAGTCCATAATAACATTTTCCTGCATGAAATTCATGGTCAGGGGCAGTTTCTCCAGGGCCCTTTCCATCTTGGACTTCACTGCCGCCCTGGTAGTCGTCGTGGAAGGAAGCTCTGGACTTCTGGGCGGGGAGGATGTGGATGCTTCAGACATGTTTGGGAAATGAACTCCGGGAACCTGCAAGACAAAGCGACCGTTAGGACGTATAATCAAACAAATATTCCAGGGTCTGGAGATCTTACCACCGCGATGCCTACTTTCCCTGAAAAGTTAGTTTATTTACAAAAGTCCCGAAAAGCAAACGCATCATATAACTTTTATTAGACATCCGGGTCTGGGGATTTTATCACACTTGGCAAGGACATAGGATGGATGATGGTAAGAGATCCGGATCCTAGAGAAGTGACTGTTGGTGAGGACGTGCAAAAAAGAAAGTCATAGAGCCCATGTGGGTAGGTATTAGATAGATGTTATGGCGATGACGGCGCAGCCAACTGTCCAAACGCGCGAAAAGCGAAGGCCACTTAGATGGAATTGATTGCGTGTGTGGGAAATGAATGAGGGTTTGACTGGTCTAATGGAAGAGAGAGCCTGTTTGAATACCAGCTGAGAGCCGAGTCCCAAACAGGTGGTTTTCTATCCCAAAATGAGTTCAAGGGCGGGAAACCAGAAACACAAGCGGCTCAACCACCCTGCCAAGCCACCCGGAAGTATATACATGAAGGCTAAGGGATATATACATGGGAACAGAAGGATATACACATCAAATATACATAAATGTACATATAAACATCGCGGAAAGACGTCCGCAGTGAACTAAGCAAGGCACAAACTATTTACAGCTCTATACATATTGTACAAACTGACCACTTCCACGTAGAGGGTGGACAACCCTCTGGCAAAGCCGACCCACCAACGGGCGGCAAAACCAAAAACAAGAAACAAATAAACAAAACAGAGCCAACCGACGAAGGATAAACAATAGACAAACGAAAAGAAAACAGGCAGGAATAGAGATACCAACCTGAGAATGCTGAAAGGTGGAGGAAAGGAGGAAGTTATCGTGGGAGCTCTGCAACAGCTACGGCTATCAAATGATCACACCCACCACCACGAAGCACTCACAATCACCTTAGAGAAGATGGAAATGTTAAGCACTAGTTATAGCTAATTCTTTGCAAATCACTCTGTAATCGCTCTGAGTGCTCGAAAGTTTTAATCGCGGTAAATGTGAAAATGACAGACAAGTTCTATTTATACCCGCGGTAAAAGGCTAATCCACCTCCGTCTGGCAATGTCTGGGCAAGCAAAACCTCTGGACCCCGGGCCTGGGGATTCCTTGCGATGACACCCTTAAGAACATCGTGGCGAAGAATCCCAGAGTCTGAAATCTGGTTCCCAATGAAGGACAACCCCCGGGACCGGAGTCCCGGAGACAAAAACCAAACAAACAAAACACAACAACGGGGAAGAAAACCCCGGAGAAAGAAAACAACAGGGGAAAGAAAGACAGGCAAAGCCGCGAGAAAAGACAAACAAAAATGAAAAAGGGGGACCCAACATTTTGCACACAAAATGCAGGGACGGGGATGTAGGGCATAACAAATGGCGACTATCTGGGACAAATGCCTTATCGCATTTGAGAACTATAGAATCTCTGGTTAGCAAAACTGGAACAAGCGACCCTGCTGGGGATGTCCGACAGGCAAAGAGCAACAAAGAGGGGAGAATATAACCACACGGGACCCATCCTTTAGTCTTTCATCAGTGGTCGTGTGTGCTTTGAAAGGAAGTCAAGCCGATGACCTCTGGGAGGAGTAGAGAAGAGGTACTAATTACATTGAATCGGTCGTCAATTTGCTCGCTTCCCCTAGAACACCGGAGTTTTGTCCCGCTTTCCCATTTCTTATTATTTTTTTTGTTTCTAGGTGGGAAGGCGGTACTTTTTTCACCATTAAGCTCAAGCTTAGCTAGTTTTAATGGTGATACTTCTTTCACCTGTCCACCTATACTTAGATTGTTCGAAGAGGGGATAAAACTCTAGACCCGGGAAGAATCTCTTAAAGTTTCAGACCTGGGTCAACCAACCAGTACGACCGATCTTCCCTCAGTGTGTCTGATTACTTGTTCCTTGTATAATTTTTGTTCACTGATTGCCAGATTCCCGGAGAGAACACCCGAAGAAGATTGTTCAACATGTGCCACATCCTGCAAAATAACCCCAGCGACCGGGTTGGTTCCACTATGCTAAAGATAGATTCTAAAGTTCATCATGCCGTAGACATCATACTGGAGACCAGGATTTATGCCAAGCATTCCAATTCCTACAGGACAGAACAAAATGCTGGAACCCCGGAAGAAAAACCAAAAATGAAAACAAAAACAAAAGAAGAGGACTGCCCCGGAGGACAATCGACAAGCCTATTTACAAGACGGGAGGCTTTACATATAATACAACTTTGGACAAACTTACCCTATTCTAAGTAGTGTTTGAGAAACTGTCCATTAACGAGCAATGAGACAGGTCCACCAGTTAGGGTGTTAAGGCGGTAAGTATTTGCCCCGCAGATTTCTGAGATCATGTATGGTCCGAGCCAGAGCTGTTGGAACTTGGTATGTTTCCCTTTCTTCTCCCGGGCCTTATCCCACAACAGGACTAGATCCGAAATCTAAAAGGCTTTGTATTGGGCCCTTTTGTCAAACCATCATTTTACTACTGCTTGATGATGCGCGAACTGTTCAAGGGCCGCGTCTCGCTGTTCTTCCTTTCACACCAGATTTAAGAGCCGGACCTCCACGATGTTGTCCCTGTTGCTAAATTCCTCCATAAACTGTAAAACTGGGATCTGTAAGTTGACTAAGAATACAAGGTTCAGACCATAAACTAGATGGAACTGGGATGTTCCCAGGGCGGCTTTGACATGAATGCGATCCGCTCAGAGGGCGAATTTCAACTTTTGATGCCAATCTTAGGGATTTTGTTCTAACAGGTGTTTGATCACTTCAAGTAGATTTTTTTTCGTCGATTCAGCAACGCCATTTCCCTGGGGGTAATAGTTGCTGGAAAAATTCAGAGTGATCCTCTGATTGTAGGTCCATTCGAGTAGCTGCACCGAAGAAAATGCCAGACCATTGTCACATACCAACGCAAAGGGCATTCCAAACCTAGTGACGATATTTTCTTCCAAGAATTTGATAACTACGTCTGGTGTGTTGTTTTTGCACGGAATAGCCTCAGACCATCGCGTGTAGTAATCAGTAGCAGTAAGAATGTATCAGTGATGGGCAGACGAGTTGGGGTTGATTTCCCCAATGAAGTCAAATTCCCACTGGGCGAAGGGCCTAGCCTCGAAGACTGGTTGTAAAGGCATAGCTGGGTTACGCTCACGATGCGCTGCGATTTGGCAAGTGTGGCATTTTCTAATGTGAGTGTGAACATCTTTGAATATACAAGGCCAATAGTATCCGGCCTGAAGGATCTGATGGGCAGTGGCGTCGACTAAGCCATGCCTGATTCCAAACTTCCCGTGAAATTCATTAATCACCTTTACAGCTTGGTCTCTGTCGATACACCGGAGGTTCACTCCCTCGTAGTTTCTACGATAAAGCGTAGAGTTTTTGATCATGAAATGGGCACTTTTCATTCGCAGGGTGTGACGTTTATGGGGAGGTAATTCATCTAAACATTTGTTATTTAGTAGCAAATATACCAAATCGGTATACCACGGGTCTTGAGTAATGGACTCCACTGTGTAGGCTTGGCATTCTATGCGGGGAGTCTCTTCTGCTATCGCTCGACTTAGTCCCTGGCCCCGGACTATCTTCATGGGCTGCATTTCTAAGTCATATTCCTGAAGGATGGCCATCCATTTCCCTCTTCTTTCACCCAATTCGCTCTACATTTGTAGAGACTTGACGGCCTGGTCTAGAACGATAGCATGTAGCTTGCTCCGAAGAATATAATGCCAGAATTTCTTCACGGCGTGGACTAGAGCAAATGCCTTCTTTTCTAGGGATGAATATCAGATTTCGGTGTTCTTGAAGGGGGAGCTCATGAAAGCTATTGGTCATTCTTCCCCTTCGACTTTTTGAGTCAACACTGCCGCGGCAGAATGCGGCGAAGCAAAGGAGTAAATATAAAATGGAAGGGAATAGTCCAAACTAGCTAGGACAGGTGCTTCTGTTATTATTTGTTTGATTTGGGCAAACGCCCATTTTTCTTTAGGACTCCACTCAATCTTGGTATCCTTCTTCATCATCTCATTGAGCGGTTTGACAATTTCTGTGAATCTGGTGATGAACCGCCGGACGAAGTTAATCTTCCCGAAGAAGGATCGCATCTCTTTCTTACTACCGGGCATTTGTAAGTTCAGCAATGCCT
This sequence comes from Thuja plicata, assembly GCA_018584345.1. Classification (NCBI taxonomy): domain Eukaryota; kingdom Viridiplantae; phylum Streptophyta; class Pinopsida; order Cupressales; family Cupressaceae; genus Thuja; species Thuja plicata. The sequence goes on along the minus strand of MU228182.1, from coordinate 622,554 downwards.
CGACTCTCTCAGGGTCTATGGCTATGCCCTTCTCGAAAATGATATGTCCGAGCAACTTCCCTTCGGTGACCCCGAATATGCATTTCTTGGGGTTGAGAAATATTCCATACCGCTGACACCTCTCGCAGATCTGAGCGAGGTGGGCAGAATGGTCATGCCTGTCTTGGGAAAAGATGGTCAAGTCATCCATGTAGATGATTATGCACCGATTTACAAGGCCCTCGAACGCAATGTCCATGGCCTTTTGAAATGTAGCCCCCGCATTGATCAGACCAAAGGGCATTCTCCTATATGCAAACGTCCCCTACTTGGTGGTAAACTCTATTTTCTCTCTTTCTTCATACTTAGCCATGACCTAGTTGTATCCAGAGTACCCATCCAAGAAGGACAACATCTGGGATCCATTCACTATTTGTAACACCTCATCCAACGAAGGGAGAGGGTGATTATATTTCTTGGAGGCCTTGTTCAAGTTTCAGAAATCCACGCAAAGGCAGATCTCATCGTTCTTCTTTCTCACAGGGACTAAATTGGCAGTCCACGTAGTGTGTCGGATCGGGAAGATTATTCAGGCTGACATCAGATTTTCTACCTCCTGACAAATCAGGGGCTCTATCAGACAGTTGACCGGTCTTTGTTTTTGCCGAAAGGGCTTAGCATTAGGTTTCAGAGGAATAGTATGGGTCATGATGGATGTGTCATATGTTTTCAAGTCTTCATAAACCTAGGCAATTACGTCAATGTATTCTCGGAGAACCGCGAGAATCTTCTCCTTCTCGGGGGAACAGGAGGTACCAATGTGAATCATCTTTTCCTCACCGGGCTGGCTGATGTTGACTTTTTCAAATTTTCCTCCCTTGGAGGAGGGTGACACCTTCTCCCGGGCCCAAGGGTCCAAGTTGAAGATTCATTCCAGCGAAACCATTCCCTTCAGGATGGTGTTGGTAGGTAGATCTATGATCCCATCGTCTTCATCACCCTGCCCAGTATCGTCATGGTCTCGTTCTTCCACTATCTGGCCCTCAAAGATGCCAACATTCACCATGAAGGCCAGGATATGCTGATTGTCCTCAAAAACTTGAAAGTGGGTGACATTATCTGGAATGGACGGGGTGGGGACCATTTCGACTGCAAATCTCTGGAGTCATGAGCCAGCCATTGGCTCAAGGGTGCCGGCAGAAATGGCGAGGGCATTCGGGACATAGTTCCGTCGCCGGGGAATGGGGTCAAGGCCGAAGGCATCAAAATCTTCAATAAGGCTCCAAGCTCGATTGCGGTATGCGGCCAACCTTTTGTCATGACATGTGTATTGACTCTGGACTTGTTTAACGATCAACTCTGAATCACCCAGAGCCTAGAGGCAGGTGACACCTTTCCTTAGCGCAAATAAGAGTCCAATGACCAAAGCCTCGTACTCTGTAAAATTGTTTGTACAATTAAACTGTAGTCTGTAGGACGTGAGGAAAGACTTCCCTCACGGGTTGATTAGTTCTACCCCGACCCCACAGCCTTGTTTGGATCAGGACCCATCGAACTTGAGGGTCCATAAGTCATTGTTCATAATCTGGGGCTGGGGAGGGGGAGTAGCCTTTGGATTGCTGTTGAGAAGTTCAGGAGGGGCTACCTCCCAAACTACTGGAGTGGAGGTAAAGTTTACCTCTAGAGATGTTTGGATTTGGGATTCCCGGGGAGACGACACTAAAGGAGTGCATCCCGTAGTACTAGGCCCCGGAGAATCAGTTATATGTTGTTTATCCCGGAAGGTATCGAGGTGCCGGTTAGCAATCGAAAGACACGGCCCACACTCAAGCTCTGAATGTTTCTGATAGTGTACTCGGCACCAAGTGCCAGACAGGAGTGTAGCAAGGGTTGCTGTGGCGCTTTGAGAGTCAACCTCAAATATCATCTTTTCTTCTAGGTCCTAGGCTCTCTGCAGCACTGCAGAATCCTCTCCGAGGATGAAATTGAATGTTAAAATTTCAAAGGGTCGGTACACCCCCAGAGAAGTCTCAGAGAAAAAGACCTCATTGACCCTTCCAACGTCGGTAAGGTCCTGTTTCATTCAGGGTTCACTTTTGACCCGGATCTTATTTGATTCTCCTTCCCATGGAAGCCATAAATGGGTGAAGTCAGTCGAAAAGTATCCTTTCAAGGATTTAGACCAATTCTGACTTAACAACATCCCATAAGTTTCTGGGATGTCCACCACTTGGATGTCAATTATGCTGGCTATCCTGGGGTCCTGGATAAGCTGTATCCGGACGTTCTTCAACTCCCCCACTATTTTTATAGTAGTCTTATCCAGCTAGATTACTACACCATTAGATGGGGTGGGATGAAATCTGAGCTTCTGACAAATGGACAAGGGCATGATGTTACCCGAAGCTCCGGAGTCTACTAGGTAGTTGTGTATATTTTTTCCTTGGATATTCAGGCCTAGTAGGAAGGGAGGATCCTCATTGTTTCCCCAAAAATAGCTGCGTTAGCGTCTTCGAACGAGACAGTCTTGGGCGGGCGGCTGACGGCTTCCGGGTTCCCCAAGAGCTTCAAAAGAGACTTCTTCTATTCAGGACAGTTCAACAAGACCTCCATCAATGTCAAGGAGGTGGTGGTCTATTCCAACGCCTTTGTAACGTCAAATCTTCCTCTTGGGAACTGGTGATTTTCCTCGGCTAGATCTTTTGCTTGATTAGAGCTAGGACCTTTTGGAGGAGTGGGTCGGTTAGTCATGTTATTCCTGGGAGGAGTGTCTTTGATAGGAGGTATGGGCGTGTAAGTTGGTCCTTTACCAACCTGACTCTAAGTATTATATGGAGTCTGCAGGTTAGTAAAGGCGTTGGCCTCGAAGGGCGGGATAGATTCATCAAATAATTCCTGCAGTTTGGATTCTTCCTCATCTTCCCCGGAAGTCCCGAAGAAGATGGTGTCACAGGTGAAGGCACTGTGGGTTGGCTCTTGGATAAGAGGCTCTAGAGGGGTGGTATCATGCGACTGCTACCTGTCTAGCTGGGATATCATAATGACCTTCTCCAAAGTGGCACAATTCACCTCGTTGTGTGAACCTGTGTCATGCAATCTACACCAATTAGTCATGGGATGGAAGTCTACGACTGGTGTGAAATGTGATGGTCCAGAACCATTTTGGTTGGTGTTTTGGTTCGGAGGCGGGCCTCCAGTGTTTGCGTTATTATTCCATTGTTGTTGGTTAGGCCTAGGCCCGTTATTGAAGTTTCTTCCTCCGGCGTTGTTGTTTCGTTGGCCGGAGAAAATGTTTCCCCTTTGGGAATTTGAATTCTGGGGTGTGTAGGACCCCGCCTTCAGTTGGCCCATGTCCACAGTTAAAGTAGACAACATTCGCCGGAGGGATTCGACCTCGGCAGTCAACTGAGTGTTGGTGTCACAATGTGATGGTTGTTGTTGGTTTCCCGGGAAGATAGCAGTATTAGCCGGAGTCAAGGGCGGAAATCCTCCAGTCGTAGACGACTAAAAGAAGGGCACTTTGGATGGTTGTGTCTGAGACTGTTGTACCTGCTGCGGCTAATTCCAAGGGAAAGTTTCTAGACCTGGCACCATCTAGGTTTGCGTTGGGTAAATGTACCAGGCCTGCTGGTCTATCAGGGGTCGCAGGGGATTCATTGCCATTGAGGGGGAACCCATCGCCAGATTGGGGTTGTACCCCCCAGCATACACAGTTCCTCCAGGGACCATGTTGAAGGGCGTATTCTTTCCAATCCCGCTCGAGGATTTGTTGAGGCCACGGGATAATTCTAAGGCTAAGTTGTAAACTTTTGCCAAAGTGTCCAGGTCGCCCGCGGCGGTTGTTCTCCAAAGGAGAGTGGCAACGAAAGGGTCCATCGCGTTAAGATAGGTCTGTATGGTTACTTTTGGGGATGGAATAAAAGGGCCCGTGCACCGCTTTAGGGCGTGCTAGAACCTATGGTTGAATGCTGTAAGAGGCTCATTGGGTTCCTTTTTGATGGAGATGAACTAGCTATGGGACCAGGCTGGGTCCACATGCACACGAAAGGCAGCTAGGAAGGTGTCCTCCATGTCTTGCCAAGTGTTTATGGAGTTGGCAGGAAGGTTAAGGTACTAGTTCAACTCGCCTTGCCCTAAAGACAAGGGGAACATCCGAGTCACAACATCTTCATGCTGGATCTGGTGTCGATTCATGGCATCTTTATATGCCTGTAAATGTTCTTCTGCGGTCTGTGGGCCTAAATGCTCATATCGCGGACATATCTTCTCCGGGTGGGAGGGTAAGTCATTGGTTGCGCCCGAAAAAGTCCCCATCGGGGACCCGGTGTTTCTGAAATATGCGTCCATTGGGGGAACCATATTTTGGGTAGTTTGGGTACTGGTTCCCGGGGTCACCTGAGAAGTTTAGATATTCTGAGGTATGCAAAA
>MU228182.1:589155-617893 GCA_018584345.1 Thuja plicata | reverse complement strand
GGGGTTTTACTGACCGGGTCCGCCAACAGTCATAAGTTGTCACCAAGTTCCGGGGAAACCAGCCAACTCTGCCTGCAAAGGTTGTCCGGGGAAATTAAATTCCCCGGGCCTTCAAGCACCTGGGTGTCGGGTCACGACGGTGCGGGGCTCAGTTGGGAGAGGTGACTGTTTTCGAGGGGGATAACTGGTTTCTTCAATTCATTCTCTCCGGAGATTCAATAAGGTAAGGTTCTCCCTAGCATTCTATACTTAGCAAATAAAATGAAAAAAGATCCTTCAGGGTTAGAAATGCTTCATCTAACTATAGTCATGTTTAAACATTTAGAACATCAATAATACTCTAACATACTACACTAAATACCAAAGAAATACATAACCATCAGTTAGAACTTCATCAGTAGTGAGGGAAAAGAGGTTAATCTATTTTAACATATCAGGGTAGAAGACATAAAGAACATAAAACATAAAATACCATTAACTTAGAAGCAGAATCTTAACAACATCATTGCACAAAATTCTTCCTTCTTCATTAATGTCTCTTCCAGCAAGCACTGGTGCGTGGTACAAATGGTGGCTCCAAGGGAGCGCCTAACTATTGAAAACAGAACAATCGAGCATTGAGCTCTGCAACTAAAATAGGAATCCCTTTCTTATTATTATGGACAACAAAATCATCAATTTTGTCGACTCTTGGAAATGGGCCGGTCTGGCTATTTATACAACTCTCTTCTAACCCTAACCCTATTTTACATCATGCTTTAATAAAATACAATATCTAGGGGCCGGTACTACCTGCGCCACCCTACAAAAGACCTTGAGATGGAATAGGCCTGTCATGTCAGAAGAATGAGACAAGAATATGCAGCGGAAGAATCGGCTCCAAGAAGAGAGCCAGGAAGGAGAAGAAAGAAAGTAGGTCCCCCAGGGATCGAGGCTACATGCCTCATAAATGAGAAATGCGGCACCCTGTCTCCAATGTAACAGGTGTACTCCTGAGTGGCGCCTTGAGAAGACCATTCTGTCATAAAACCAACTATTAAGTCGATGCCCCCTTGATGTAGCCAACTACCTTCTGACATCCTTTATTAACCGCCTCTGAAAGTGACCGGTTGACCTCGGGGACCGGGACACGGATCAATTGAAAGAATACAAAATTTTGGATCCGAGACTCCGGGATTCAGGAACTTATGTCCCCAAAAGAATAAAGAATACCCAACGCTTAAGTTTTCCTCGGTCCCCGGAGAAAGCTCAAGGTTGGTTATTATCACTGAAAGCCTGGAGGAGGTGGGAAATGCCATCTTCATCTACATCTTTCAAGCTGGCCCTTCGGTACTTAGCCACTTAAATTTGTTCCCCTAGGTCCGGAACATTCCCCTTAAACTCATCGGCCATTTTTCCCATGTCGTGACCACTAAGTACCATACGAGTTAATCTCTCCATTTGGGCACCACCTATTCCTTTTGGGGACTGATAACGGGACTCCATCATTTCATCAAAATTCTCCAAAACTGAGTCCTCCGGTATGCACGTATTTGTCCTGAGGGGGTCAGCCCCAGAAATCTTTGTTACAAAGGACTTGTATAAATTGAAAGAATATTTTACTACATTAATTTTCTCATGTAGAGTTCCCACCAATTGCTTGATTACCTCCAATGTGAGATCAAGTCTGGAGTGTTGGGTCCTCACAAAATCAAATGATTCTTCCCCTAGTATTCCAGATTCAGAAACCATTTCTTCTCCCAGGCCGAGGAGTTCTTCAAGCTCTACCTTCCATGCTTGGTAGTTTTCCATATCGCCCTCCCACAGGTCAACAAGGGTCTCTGCCTGGTGTATAACACTCCAAACGACATATAAGTCTGGGAGGGTGGATACTAGGAAACACCAGGTGTTTCCTATTTGCAGGGCGACCCACTCGTCGACTGCCTAGGCCTTCTTTTTCATTGCCCGCAGGGAGTCTATGTCGCTCTGTGACAAATCTTCAGATGTGGAAGATTTTGGAGGGGTGACATTAATGGGTCGAGCCAGCTCAGTAAGCAAACCCATAAGGTTTGCATTTTTTTCTTTTTCTGATTTGAGCCTTTGGGCTTCCTTTTCATAACGGGCCTCTACTTCCCTGGCTACCTCCTTCAGCAAATCCACCTCACCCTATTTTCCCCTTTTCCCCAGTGATACCTCTGCAACGCTGTAATCTCCAGGCCCTGCGGTTGCTTCATCGGCGCCCGGGGGAGGTGTTGCCACAATGGCGACTGTTTCTCCGCCCGGCCCAGTTCGAAGAGTATGAACTGTCCGGGCTTTCTTAGCCTTTGGTGGGGCTTGGACTTGGGCCATCATTTCAGCCAGGGAGAGAGAAACTCTAGGAGTGGTTGGAGCCTTTCTTTTTCTACTTTCCACTAAGCACTGAGGTGGCAGGGGTGGCTTTTCTGCAAGGATCTATTCCCTTAGTTCTTCCCCGGCGTCCTGCGGCTATTCCTCCTCAGTGGCGTGGACCTCATTTGTCCCCTTCCCTATGTCCTCTGTAATAACATTTTCTTCAGCAACCTCTATCTCCTCGGCCTTATCCTCTGTATCGACTGCTGCGTCTGGACTTTGGTAGGCTTCCTAAGGGATTTCCTCTTCACACTGTTCTTGTTTCTCTTCTTCTACCGTTGAGGCTTCTTCTTCCATCGGTATATCTTTTGGTAGTAGGGGAGGTGTTGGGCCGAGATTCAAAGTTTGGGCCGCAGTAATCACCTGCACGAAGGTTGCTCTCAGGAGTGGCGCTTGGAATGTGGCGACTGGGGTTACGGTTATTTCTAAAGGTCCAGTTCCCCCAGAAGATGCCATTTGTTCATCTTGCCTTTGTTGGTCCACCCCTGGACCCTGTATTTCTGGAGTTTCGGAGGCAATCTCCAGTTTTGGCTTTGCTTCCTGCTTTTCCCGTTCCTGCATAGGTTCTTGTTCCACGGCCTCTTGTTCTGCAGCTGCTAGTTCTGCCCCCGGGACTCCTATCCCTGCTTGTCTGATGTCCCCTTACAAGTTCCCGAACTCGTCGGCTTCAAAAACATCATCAAATTCTCCCTGCGAAAGGGGACTGGACGGGACTTCAGCAAGCTCTGCTTCCTTCTCTGGCTCCGGGGAACTGGAAGAGAGGATCTCTACTTGTTGGGCCTAGGACATACCCAACCCCGGCTCTGCCTTAGGTTTTTGGCCAGGTCTCTTCCTTCTCCGGGTAACCAAAGATGGCCCCGCATCTCTTATTGCTGCCGCTTCCATGGGATCCACCCCCGTTGCCTTCACCATTAGGGCTGCCAGTGACGGGGAGGAAGAGGGACGAATTGGCCCGGCCATGAGCGGTGGTGTGGCCAGCCGTGTTATTAATTTCTCCCTCATCTGCTGAGAGGCTGCCACTGATTTCTTGATCTGCTCCTTTATAGGGACTTCTTGCGCGAAAGGGGTCATATCTATCTCTTTTCCCTTATCCGTCCTCTGCGAAGAAGTCCCGGCCCCCAGAGTTAATTTTGGTGCTGGTTGGGCTGCTTGGCAAGTACTTCTGGGACACACCCTCTTAAAATAGGTGTGACTTCGCTTGACCACCTCTTAAGAGAAGTCCTCAATTGTAGGCCCTTCTAGGGTGTCCCAATTTACCGGTAGAAGAGTCATTTTATCGATCCCCTTTGCCTTGTACTGGGGGTCGATAGTGGGGGCAGCATTTGAGAAGTCCTCCGGGAACCTCCGGAGCTTCAACTTTTGCATCATGCCGGCCGTCATCCTGACATAGTGCCAGCTCCGCACCTCCATGTCATCTTGGCAATCTGCCTAGAAGTCCTCCATATGAGTGTGATGGGGCTCTGAAGCCCGGGGCAGTGCCGTTGCAATCTTTTCTTGCGGATAAAATTTTTTCCGCGGCAAGTAAAATTCTTGCAAGTTGTAGCTCTTCAATTCATTGTCCGCCTCCTTTGCGGCGGCCAGGTTGCACGTGTAATTCTCACAAGTGATTGGGAATGGGATGTTGGGTATCTTTTTGAGGGCAAAGAGGGTATGCACCTCCATCAGTTACCTGCAATACTTCAAGAGCACGATCTTGTCCCCACAGTGTTTGGGCAACAAGTAGGGTTTCCCGGAGAGGCCGACGACCCTAATATAGGTGTGTTGTTAGAATTGAATGTAGTAGTGTCTGTAATTTCAGACCAAATTCATCGCCTCTGAGGATAGGCGGTATCCTGCGTCCCGGGTAGGTGTGAGCAGGTGATAGTAAACGAACGCATCGTTTACCCAACAAAAACTGGGGAAGCTGGCCTCCCATTGAATTTGTGGGAAATGGTCCCACGGTGCCTTTAGTCCCGGGCCAATCTCAAGCACGCCGTCTGTGAGTAGGCCATGGGCGTGGGGCCTCTGCTGCGCTAGGGCCCAGAAAACATAAGAACTCATATAGAACTTCTTCCTCCCGTCCAGTTGAAGGAACTGGGAGTCGACATGGTTGGAGATTATTGCTACCCAGTCGAAGTATCCTCCTTTCGTGGAGATGCCAAGGAGGAAGTAATACATCCATCTAGCAAATTCTTGGGCGGAGGGTTGCCCAAAGACCCGGGCCAATGCTATTATTCCCATCTAAATGCTCTCTTTGAACTCGGAGTGGGGAATTTCTATCTTCATCCTTTTAGGGTCCCTCTTTGGAACCTTGAGCTAATGGGTATTCATGTATACCTGGGCGACATCCTCCAGCTATGTGAATTGGGCCAAGGCATCAGTCCTTGTAACCACTGAGGCCTTGGCAAATTGTGGGATTGCCAGACCTGCCCGGAATGTGTCTGGGTCGAGGGATACTAGAGGAGTAGGGTATTCAGTTGGTTCCATGGCTGCGAGCATAACAGCCTGAACAACGGAGTTGTAATTGGTGGCCAGCGTTAGGATAAGCTCCGAAGATTACACGGAGCACGGGAAACAAGCCACCTTGAGGATTCCGGAGTCCCCGACATTAATTGCCAACTTATCTCTAGCCTGTCGCTGGATGTACATGATTTTCACTAAGGCCTACATTTCTGGCCATGTCCCGACGCTGGTGTCGGTAAGAAGTTTGACCTTGGACTCAATCTTTGAGCCCATAATAACATTGTCCTGCACAAACTTCATGGTCAGGGGCAGTTTCTCCAAGGCCCTTTCCACCTTGGACTTCACTGCCACCCTGGTAGTCATCGTGGAAGGAAGCTCTGGACTTTCGGGCGGGGAGGATGCGGATGCTTCAGACATGTTTGGGAAATGAACTCCGGGAACCTGCAAGGCAAAGCGACCGTCAGGATGTATAATCAAACAAATATTCTGGGGTCCGGAGATCTTACCACTGGGATGCCTTCTTTCCCTGAAAAGTTAGTTTATTTACAAAAGTCCTGAAAAGCAAACGCATCATATAACTTTTATTAGACATCCGGGTCTGGGGATTTTATCACACTTGGTAAGGACACAGGATGGATGATGGTAAGAGATCCGGATCCCGCAGAAGTGACCGTTGGTGAGGACGTGCAAAAAAGCAAGTCATCGAGCCCACGTGGGCGCCACGTGGGTAGGTATTACATAGTAGTTATGGCGATGATGGCGGAGCCAACTGTTCGAACGCGCGAAAAGCAAAGGCCACTTGGATGGAATTGATTGCGCGCATGGGAAATGAATGAGGGTCTGACTGGTCTAATGGAAGAGAGAGAAAACCACCTGTTTGAAAATTGGCCGAGAGCCGAGTCCCAAATAGGTGGTTTTCTGTCCCGAAATGAGTTCAAGGGCGGGAAACCAGAAACACAGGCGGCTCAACCACCCTGCCAAGCCACTCGAAAGTATATACATGAAGGCTGAGGGATATATACATGGGAATGAAAGGATATACACATCAAATATACATAAATGTACATATAAACATCACGGAAAGACGTCCGCGATGAACCAGGCAAGGCACAAACTATTTACAGCTCTATACATATTGTACAAACCGACCACTTCCGCGCAGAGGGCGGACAACCCTCTGGCAGAGCCGACCCACCAATGGGTGGCAAAACCAGAAATAAGAAACAAACAAACAAAACAGAGCCAATCGACGAAGGAGAAACAACAGACAAACGAAAAGAAAATAGGCAGGAACAGAGATACCAACCTGAGAATGCCGAAAGGTGGAGGAAAGGAGTAAGTTATCGCGGGAGCTCTGCAACAACTACGACTATCAAACAATCACACCCGTCACCACGAAGCACTCACAATCGCCTTGAAAAAGATGGAAACGTTAAGCACTGGTTATAGGTAATTCTCTGCAAATCGCTCTGTAATCGCTCTGAGTGCCCAAAATTTTTAATCGCGGTAAATGTAAAAATGACAGATAAGTTCTATTTATACCCACGGTAAAAGGCTAATCCACCTCCTTCCGGAAATCTCCGGGCAAGAAAAACCTCCGGACCCCGGGCCCAGTGATTCCTTGCGACGACACCCTTAAGAACATCGTGGCGAAGAATCCCGGAGTCCAGAATCCGGTTCCCAACGAAGGACAACCCCCGGGACCGGAGTCCCGAAGACGAAAACCAAACAAACAAAACACAACAATGGGGAAGAAAACCCCGGAGAAAGAAAACAACAGGGGAAAGAAAGACAGGCAAAGCCGCGAGCAAAGACAAACAAAAAGGAAAAAAGGGGACCCAACATTTTGCACACAAAATGTAGGGATGGAGATGCAGGGCATAACAGATTGCTAAACACCTCCAACAAACAACTAGATTAATAAGTCATCAAGTCACCATTATAGTTGTGGATAAAACCTCCACCAACAGCTTTCCCGTTCCTGAAGGAGCCATAAAAATTTAGCTTAGCCCATCTCCTATCAAAAGGTTTCTATCTAGTATGTTTCCTTAGCAATCTTTTAGAGTTATCAACCATGACATAGCCCTTGGGTAAGTTCCAATTCTTGGCCAGATTCTGGTCCATCACAGAAGGTTGGGTATCTTTCTTGTGGAGTTTTATGACAGAAAGATTGTCAAAGAGAATCTTAAGGAAGGACTTGAACACCACATCCACTGAACACTCATGTAGTCCCTGAAAAATCTGTTATTTCTTTCCTTCCAAAGGCTCTAGCATACATGGGAAGGGATGAGCTTCCACAATTGTTTCACATAAGGATTAGCATAGACCCCATTCCATTCATCAAGAAATTAGTGAATAGAAAAGTTCATAACCCAAACCATGTTATGCTTGTGGAGCACCTTCTCCCAGAGTTCAACAACAAATTGACAGTGAATTAACAAGTGAGGAATAGTCTCCTCCTTAAGCTTACAAAGATAAGATTATTTTTTTTTTATTTTAGAATCGTGATTTGTTTGTACATGTTCATATTGGATTTTTTTTTAATTTGTTTAATTTGATTATTTTTATTGATTTCAATTCAATTATAAATTGTCTTGATAATAATAATCTATGTATTGCAAGTACGCAGTTTACCATTCTTATTTAGTGTAAAAAAAAATTAGTATTGTATATTCTCTTTTTTCCATGAATAATACTCTCTCTCTCTCTCTCTCTCTCTCTCTCTCTCTCTCTCTCTATATATATATATATATATATATATATATATATATATATATATATATATTACCTATTTATTATAAATTATCCTTTAAATACCAAAACATAACTTATTTATAATTGAATAATAATGAGAATAATTTATTACAAATTTTATTAAATTATGTGAATTTTTTTTTTTTAATTTAATAAAATGTGCTTAGATTTTTGCTATGTTTAATAAGAAATACAAATACTTTAACATAACAATACATAATCAATTCTATACTAATTTTGGCTCCAAAAAAAATAGTATAAATGTTATAAGTAATTCAAACATTTTAAACAAAGTTTGTATTGGTAAAATTATATTTTGTTGCAAGAATAAATAATTCTTAAACTTATAGAATAAAATAAAAATATTTATATTCTAAATTGTTCTTTTAGTTTGCAAATTGAAAACTATTATTTAATAGTTTAATAACTTTAACTTATCTATGTCATTACAAAAAAATTCATACAAAATATTTATAAAAAATATTAAATTACATATTATGTTATAATATAATAATGATTAATATAATAAAATTTTAAGAGATTAAACATATAAATATTATTAAAAAATTAAATATTATTTAAAATATTAAATTACATATTATGTTATAATATAATAATGATTACTATAATAAAATTTTAAAAAATTAAACATATAAATATTATTAAAAAATTAAATACTATCAATATATGATTCTAATAAACTAAAAGATAAAAAAAATTATTAAATAAAAAAAAATTAAAGTTTAGAGTTTTTAGAATTATTTTTGTTTAATTCAAAAAGCTATTAGGGTGCCACTTATGTCAGATATATGTAACAATGGGATGGGCATCCACCCATATCAAATGGATAACCGGTACCTTTCTAATGTCCAACATCTAAATCTCCTGTATCGTCCATCCATCTGATTTGTACCTTTTTTTTTCCTTAGCAAAGTGTATGTCTCAATCAAATACCTAGCCCTATCCTTATTTTATATACCTCCTGTATCATGGGAGATCCAAAAGAAAAGACACGTGCTTCCACTTCAGAAGACACGTAACTTTAATTGACAGTATTTGACCCATCTTAAACGTTCATATGAATGTCCCCTTTGGAACGTTCTCCTTTGAGTGAGACAACACTTAGTCTCTTGTACTCGTAGGTGCCTTTTTCAAGCATTCCACATTCAGTTTATCCATTTGATTAGGCTCTTTTAAATTGAACTAAGCATTAAAAAATACAATGATGAAGAATACCAGCGGATTCAAACATATTCAGAGCTATATAGCAGCCTAAACCTTGATCTAAAGAATTAACTGTGCAAAGAGGCAGTGCTAAACAACAAGATAATAAAGAAAGCATTTCAATAAACACAAAAGATAATGTCTAAAATTACAGAAGACAGGCATACTTAAGCTCGGCAAGCTGAGAGATTTACAAGTTCAGTTCATCAAGTTACCCTCCCAGGATTAAACACCAATTGAAGGAGAGAAATGGATGTTTAATTTCTTCTTTCACCTTTAGCCAATGAAACAACTGAGTAGATAATAGACCCGCAAAGGCAGGTTTATAACATAGCAGCACATTACACATATCCTACTATTCTTAAAGGTGTAGTTGATGAAATCCCTGAGTTTCAACATACCAGCCGTTGAAATAGACATCTTTGAAGAAAATAAAATAGATATACGTTAATTGCTGCACAGCAATAAGCACACAAATCATTTTTCATTCATCCAATAGAATTACAAAAACCCTTTTGACCATGACATCAAAAATCAGCTAATCTAAGAGATCATAGCTGAAGAAGCTGCTGGCTACAGAATGCATCCTTACATAGCATTTACACACAACGGTTGTACATTCTAGTTGCACCATAGACGGTGCCGAGCATACAATTATTATAAATACACGCACAACCTAAATTTAAAACCCACAAACTCTTAAGACATGCCAAAAACAAACAAACAAACAAACTACTGTTCACATGGGAAAACGGAGATGTTACGGTGCCAACCATCTTGATACTGTAAGCAGTGGATAAACTCGGAAGTGCTCCATAACCAGCTGTTAACCGCGTTCGGTTGCCTCCGCACTGGACTTGTTTTTCTGCAACAGCTACGTACAATAACAGTCACACTAGAGATAACGGCAAGAATGGCGACGCAGATGACAATCACAGCTTTCACTTCCATGGGATCCATTTCCGCAACAGCAGTCGAAGCAGAGATAAGAACGAGGAAGAGAGGGAGAAGGGCGATCAGAGCCATGTCTAGCGTTCAAAGTATGTGCGCCGAGAGAGACTAAAGGGAGAGTATATATCAGAAAGGAATCATGCTCAGTCGGATCTAAGAGAGTTATATATACCTCTCACATACTCATAATTCATTTGCAAATATTAAATACCAAACTACCATGATAAAATAATTATGTAGGCTTCGTACTGGATGACACACTCATATTCCACTACTCAGGCAGATAATGAAGATGGTCATAGCTCGTATTCCTTCCTATACAGATTTGACGTTACACACTGACCGAAAATAAGTCTTTAATATGTAATGCCCAACTTCGCTCATATGTAATTAAAAACTGCACGTCACTTCATTTCACCAATCTGGCTCGTACGGTGCATAGTGTTGGTATGCATGGGGATCCAGCCATATTAACTCCGAAGATATTTTCTGAAAGTGCGAAGATATCTTCTCAATAAAATCGGGGATACACTCAGTTGGGTACGCATATGTACTTTTCTCATTCATTCTTCTGGCCAGTCATTACTATTATGGTACAAAATATTGCATTAAGATGTGTGGTAGTTAGGCGCTAGCTCTCTAGACATCAAAACAGATGGATGTCCGGCGCCCTTGCATCCCATCCACGGCAACGGCTATCCAGCCATATCGTTCGATATGGCTGGATGCCCATGCATCCCAGCACCGTACATACTCGTGAAATCCGCAGACCTTGTGAAATGCGCAGTTTAAAGTCAATGCAGTGCAGATTGAAAGACTATTGAAATGATTTCTTTTAAACTTTCAAACTTTTTACACTTACAAGAAATCTGCATATTTTTTTAATTTTCAAAATGTTTTATTTTAATCACTTTCTTTTAATTTCTTATCTAGTTTTAAAGGTCATTTTAATAAAATAATACAATTAATATATTAATAAAATAATATAATTAATATATTAATAATTAATTGTATAATATTTTTTTACTTTCATTATTAAAATTTAATTAGAATTATATTATAACATATAATATAATTTTAATAATACTATTATTTAACTTTTAAAAATAAAATACATAGTAAGTTATTTTAAAATGTATAAAATATAACTCAAACTCATTGACCTATGTTTCATGAAGTTTACAAGCACCCATCTCTGATGAGAATGCATAGAACAACACCAGACACTAGATACTAGATGCCCATCTCATTTTATTCTAACTCAAGCACCCTTAAACACAAAATTTTCTTAAGTTTAAGCCCATTTATCAATAAATTATATGTTTAATTTTATAAGTTGTATTCTTATCTATTTTAATGGTTATTATATTACAACATATATAATATATCTTATATGAAAATTTCAATAATTTGATTTTATAACTTTTAAAAATACATTTGTAAATATTGTTATTAAATTTTAAATATAATATATATATCTTAAGTGATATATGTTATAATATAATAATTATTAATATAAACAAGTGCCAAGTGACATGTACTTGCCTATAATAGCAATATAATAATAATTTAATAATTAATCTAAAAATTAATTTTAATAGTAAAACATAGAAAATCATAAAGATTACTGTTTCCTAAAATACAATACAATACGTATATTCCACAAAATTAGTGTTAAAATATAAATTATTAAGAAATATTAATATTTTCTAAAATATAATTGCCAATAATTTTTTTAAAAATATATAAATTCTATTATTAAAAACTATAATTATAAATTATATTTTTTAATTTATTTTAAAAGTTGAATAATAATATTATTAAAATTATATATTATATGTTATAATATAATTCTAATTAAATCAAACTAATAAAAGTAAAAAAATATTATACAATTAATTATTAATATATTAATTATATTATTTTATTAAAATGACCTTTAAAACTAGATAAGAAATTAAAAGAAAGTGATTAAAATAAAACATTTTAAAAATTTAAAAAACATGCAGATTTCTTCTAAGTGTAAAAAGTTTGAAAGTTTAAAAGAAATCATTTCAATAGTCTTTCAATCAGCACGGCATTGACTCATTTAAACTGCGCATTTCACAAGGTCTGCGGATTTCACGAGTATGTATGGTGCTGGGATGCATGGGCATCCAGCCATATCGAACGATATAGATGGATAGCCGTTGCCTCCCATCCACGCATAGCTAGCCGTTTGCAAGACATAGGGAAGGGGAACTAGAAGATGCTCACCTTAACCTTGTCGGTGGACCCCAGAATTTTAATTTTTAATTTTATAAACCTTTGGATAGTTGGCAACCTGAAATCCAAATTTATGATATTGACTAATCTACCTGCCATGTCAGCAAGCTCATTTTTGCGGATGTGTCAAAAATTGCACCTTTCGGTGCGTCGATTGGAATGTGCATGGGCCCATCACCAGGTCATGTTCTCCTTTCTGTGATATTGGACAGTGCGGCTTCGTGTCCAATGTTCACATGGCCACAAGATACACTTGTATACACCGCCTTATCTTACCATTCCCACCTCACACTCGAACATCCCTCTCACATCACTTCTCCTTCATTCCACCACCCTAGTTACATTAAACAATGTACAAAACATTTACTACACCTGTCTCCTTGTGGATTGCGTCATCTTTCATCCCTTTCTATCTCACCTTTTTTAGAGAGTTCTATTTTTTTTGACCGAAACGTAAGTGGAATAACACCTTGCCAATTCACCATGCAGCCATTAGTAGCTATTTTCGTCGCCACAGTCTTCGATTTTGTAAAGGTTAAAACTTCGCTCGCTTTTCCATTTTTTGGTTTCATCTAGTTTATCGATTGCACGGAGGTATATGAATGGGTTCCTTTTGCATTTGACGATTTGATTTGCAATTAACGTCAAAATATTTCACATTTGATGGTTTCATTTGCAATTAACGTCAAATCTTTCACATTTTCCATTCATTCCTTCACAAAAGCAAGTCATTCTTTCGCATTCGTAGCTTCCTTTGTAGTTGCGGTGACGACATTTCTGGAGTGTGGCATGGGGACTGCGAAGGAGGCTTCAAACACATGATGTTCAATCTAGGTGAGGATTATTTCCTAACTAAGGCCACCCATTAACAAGAAATGATAGTAAAATTTGGGTTTATGCTTTTCTTTCTTCAATTTTTCTAATCCGCATTTTTGTTTCTCCACAGCTTTGTAATTGGTCTTTGTGTTTATGAACACCACTTATAGTGTTCATAAACACTTTAATGTCGATAAGGGAAACATACTCATTTGCTTGTCTATCATAGTCATATACGGTTTTCTCATTTTGCAAGTTTCATGTATGAAATTTTGATAAAATGCTTGTGTGAAGAGGGTTTTGGGTTACTAGTAATTTGGTGTTATGTAAACAATAAAAGTTGAAAATGAAAGTTGTAACGAGGGTTTTGGAGGACTGGTAATTTGGTGTTTCTTCCGGTAATGGTTTCTTTTTGTTTCTTCGAAAGTAAAAGGTTTTTAAGATTTTGTTTCAACAAAACCTTATTCGGGTTCTTGCTTTTGTTGATAAGTTTTTATGATTTTGTAAACCCAAGTTCTTTTATTAGGTAAATAACAATTGAATATAACTATTTTATATTAGTAAATGTTAGTTTGTGTATTATGTAAATAGCGGTTTCTTAAAGCTATATTTCAGTTTTTGGTCTGTCAAAAGATGTATTTTGTAAAGTGACTCTTTTGTGGTTGACTTTGTATTATCAAAACCCTTGTGGGTCTGCCAATTATGTGTTAAGGATTTTATTACAATATCCCTTGTATCAGTTGGTATTCTGTTAAGTGTATGGAAATTGTTGGTCTGCAAATTGTGTGTTATGGATTTGAATACAGTAATCCTAATGTATTGTATTTCTATGTTTTGATACACAAGTCCAATTGAAAAAGGTACCATTGAATTTTAACATATTTCAGTTTTGGGTCTATCAAAAAGAGATATTTTGTAAAGTGTTTGTTTTGTGCTTGATTTTTTATTACTAACACCCTTGTGGGTCTGCAAATTGTGTGTTAAGGATTTATATTTCTCCACCATAAATAATGTTGGCACTTGTGTCAGTTTTTGTGCAACAACCAAATGATTGGTAGTGGGTCTTAGGATACTGGATGATTGTGCTTGATGAGCATTGTCAAGATGTCTTTAACGACCACATCCTCTTGCAAAAGATGCTTCTTGTATGAATCTATAAATGACTCTCATGTTAATAAATTATTATAATTCATAGTATATATATAATCCACTTGTTCAAGCAATGGTCCTAAGCGAATATTGTGACTGCATTTACATATCCAAACCACTGGCAATATGATAAGATCAATGCGATTACCAAACAGACTGAAAATTTGGAACATAGTATACAATTAGGAGGAAGGAATCGACATTGTATTTGATATGCATGGGTCGAGAGTTCCACTGCACTTTCATGTTGATTTAGAGAATATTTCAACTACAATTGCATTGTTGTTGTTTCATTTGAAAAATCTGCACCCCTCAAGTGTAGAATGCACAAGTGGCATATACAAGAGGGAAGATCCATAGATGAGAACCTATTAGCATGGGCAATGATGAATTTTGGTGCTAGGTGATTTTAAGAATACATATTTTTCAAAATACTGATTGATACTAAATGAAGTTGACATGAACACATTTGAAGATATGGAAGTAGTGGCTTACATATATTTCTATTTTGTACATATTTTGTAATACACTTAGCTATTGGATTTCTTTCAATGCCTTTCTGTTTTATGCAAATTTGATTATAATTTCAATGTTAATGGTAGCTTTCCAATTTCAATTCATTTATTTTTAGATGTTGTTAGTATGACTCCATTATAATTATAGGAGAAATAGTTGATTTATGGTTAGGGTTACAATTATAGGAGAAATAGTTGATTTACACTTCAACATGCACTATCAACTTACTTGTTGTAGATGTCTTACTAATTGAATAAGTCTAGTATTCCTAATTGTAAAGGGAATGTGTTTTCCATTGTTAATACTAGTAATCTTGCATCAAAAAGATGTCTTCATGATGTAAGAAGTCTAGTATTCCTATATGAACAAGATATGTATTTTCAATTTTGACTAGGGTCAAGTATCTAGAAGGTGTGTAGTGTCCTAGAGGTGATATTTTAGTGGATGTGTTTGGGTCCCTTTCCTTCAATCATTTACTACCCATGTCTCCTCGCGAATTGTGCCATCTTTCATCCCTTTCTATCCAGCCTTTTCTAGAGAGTTCTATATGTTTGAGACCAGAACATAAGTAGAGGAACACCCTACAACTTCACCATGTAGCCACTACTTTGTATTTTAGTCGCCACTGTCTTTCAATTTTTAGAAGGTAAATTTTTTGCTTGCTTTTGTATTTGTCACTTTCATCTGGTTTCATAGGGCAGAGGAGGAAGAAGGTGTGAGGGGTCCAATAGTTGTTATGTTTTCAGTTTACATATTATTCAAGGAATATGTTTTTAGTTTACGTACAAATGAAGGAATATGATTTCAATTGTCAAAAAAATTATTCTTGAATGATGAAGATATCTTTCTGATGCAAGAAGTGTACTATTCCTGATAGAAAATGGAATGTATTTTTAGTTTGCATATTATTGAAGGAATGTGTTTTCAGTTTACATAGTAATGAAGGAATATGATTTCAATTGTCAAAAGTAGTATTCTTGCATGATAAATATGTCTTCCCGATGCAAGAAGTACGTGTTTCTTAATTGAATAAGGAATGTATTTTCAATTTACATATTATTCAAGGAATGTGTTTTTAGTTTACATAGTAATGAAGGAATATAATTTCAATTTTCAAAACTAGTATTATTACATGATGAACATGTATTCCTGATACAAGAAGTATACTATTCCTAATTGAATAAGGACATTGTTCTTGTAGATTTGAATATGTCTTCATCATGCAAGGATACTAGTTTTTATGATTGAGAAAGGATTGTGTTATCAATTATCAATACTACTATTCTTGCATCATCGAGATGTCTTACTGATGTAATTAGTCTACCCTATCTATACCCCTAAGTCTTAATTTTTAATGTTTTTTATTTCCTTCGCTTAGTTGGCAGCCCCAAATCAAAATTTATGGCACTGAGTCATCTATCTGCTAGGTCAACATGATGATTTCTGCCAATATTTCATGTTCTCCTTTTCGTCAATACCAAATCCACTTGTATGCACCACCTTCTCTTATCGCTGACATCTTACACTACAACGTCTGTCCACATTTAATGCATTTCACTTCTTCTTAATTCTACCACCCCGGTTACGTTAAATGATTCATAAAAAAATTCTATCATCCCTTTCTATCTCATCTTCCATCCCTTTCAATCGAGTTGCATAGTCTATTTAGAATTGACAACACAGGCCTTCATGACTATTTGAATTGGAAACACATGCCTTCATGTCAATGTAAATTTCAAAAACACATTGTTTCTTTTGAATTGTGTTGCATAGTCCATTTAGAATTGAAAACACATTCCTTCATGACTATGTAAATTGAAAACACATTCTTTTTTGTTTGTGCTTGGTACTTTCCTAGATGTCAATGTTTTCCTAGTATTGTCGTTTGTGTCTTAGGTGGTGAACTGCAGAAACCTAAGAAGTGGTGACATGTGATGTTATTAGAATGAGTTTTTTGTGAATTGTGTTTCATATTCCACTTAGAATTGTAAATACATTCCTTCATGTCAACGTAAATTGAAAACAAATTAATTTTTTGTGAATTGTGCTACATAGTCCATTTAGAATTGAAAATACGCTCATTTTTCAACTATATGTAAAGTCAAAACAAATTATTTCACAACAAAAAAGGTTTTCACATCTTGTCACAATCATCATATTACATCTTGTACTTTTCATATTCAAGCGAAAATTGTGAAAAATGAGCATAGTGCCTATCAAAAAATATGCTTGAACATAGAAGTTTTGGTGTTGTCATTGTATCATCTTAACATGGAAGCACTTCCATGTTAAGAATGTTTATCCCTTCTTAGGGATTTTTTTTGACCATCTTCATATTTTCCTCTCATTTTTTCACCCTCTCCTACTTCTGTGCCTGTTTAGGATCCTAATTGGGCCTCTCCAGACATGATTTATCCCACCTGGCACATTTTCCAGGGGTTCTGACTCCCTGGGTCAAGTTCTACCTTGACATTGACCTAGGTTAAATTCAATCTCAACCTTGACCTAGGTGAAGGCCGACCTCGATTTTGAACCAGGTCCCCCTTTCCAATTGGAAATTTTGTCGGTTGTCGGGGGGTCATTCAAAAGTTCATTCCCACTTCTAGGTTGGCTGTTTCGGGTTCTGAAGTAATGATTCTTGAAATTATATTTAATATAGGCCCTCTTCCAGGGGTATAGGTCTAATTGGAATTTAATTCTCTTATGTAGGCCTCTCTATAATATTGTGCCCTAGATTGGTATACAAGGAAGCCTTCTCTCATTTTCTCTAAGTACAAAAGCTACCTATCTAAGAAGCATAATCACAAGTGAATAACCATCAACTAAGAAAGAATTCTACAAGTTCTCAAGATTTCAAAGTTCAAGATCACGGTTTTCAAGTCTTCCTCTCAAGCATTCAATTTCTTCATTGAAGATCAAGGATTCAAGAATTCAAGCCTTTGAAGGGATTGTTAGAAACACTGAGAGGGGGGGGGGGTGAATCAGTGTTTAGTATAATTCAAAAACTTGAAAATTAAACCAAAAAGATAACTAATTAAGCATAAAACATTAACAAATAACACAAAATATGTTTATGGGGAAACCTTGATCAGAGGAAAACCCCGATGGGAATTAGTACCCACAGATAATTGCACTAATCTTATGAACTTGTTATCTAAGTTCCTTTTCCCTGTTAGGAGCAGTCTTTACAATGAAAGTACAATGAACCTATTAGGAGTCTTTAAAAAACCCTGTTAAAGGTGGATGACTCACTTCCTGAGCTCATTGCTCAATAAAGAAGAAGGCTACAACCTCTTGATGAGAGATATACACTATATCTGTCAATTGAACTACTGTTATGACACTGCTTGTCTGATCAGTTCCTTTTGTGCGCTGAAACTCTAATCACTGATAGAGCTTTATCTCATGCTGATTATATTTTTCTTTCTCTGAAATCTTTCTTGCTATATATTTCTCTTTTTGTTACCATACTATGTCTAATACAAAATACATGTTAAGTATATATACATACTCAATAGACATGATCGAAAACTAGGACTTAGTCAGCCCAAAAACAACATACACAATGCTTCCAAATGAACTGGATTAAGCATGTTTACATGACTGATAATAACATAATTACAAACATATTACAATTGGCACATAGCCAACGAAAAACAATTTAATATGCGCTAATAAAAAATTGGAGTCGGCTCCATGCTCTATTCTGCCGAGCTGCTAGGGCACTTGGACTTCCTGTAACTTTACCATACTGATATAGTTGAACCTGCATGTGTAGGCTTAGCATAATATTGTAACCACAAGCTTATATCCAAATATGGAGACCATGACTTGATCATATGCACGTGCGCTAGTGCTTTGATCAACAGATATATCTCTAACTGCATTGCCTTCTATACTTAGTTAATTTTTGGTCTTCAAGGTTTGTGAACTGAATGTCAAAACTCCTATATGACTTAGTTTCCATAATGACAACACAAAATTAGTCATATAATCTCTGTAGTGTCAACTTGCAAACAATCTCCCCCTTTGTCATTAATGGCAACAAAGGAATGTGGCTAAGTTACTAATCTTTGACTTAACACAAAACTACTATATCTTTTCAAACTATACATCATAGTTTTATCTATATAAACCAATCTCCTTTATATACTATACTCCCCCATTGACATTAATGACAAAGGTGTCAAAAATTGAAAGTCTCTAAGTACTTACTCAGAGTAGACATCTGGATATGCAATCTGCAGATTCTTGATTTCTGGTTGCCAAAATGCCTTGAGTGCATCAACAGTCTGAAGATGGGTGCATAATGCATACGTGAGATTCTCCATCTTTACTAGATCCATGTAGGGGCCTTGATCACATGTGACAATAGTTGCATCAATATATTTGATGTTCTCATTTTAAAACAACTAAGGAGGGCGCAAGTTCATTTCTCAGTTGTGTTTGTCTGGTCCTTATCTTGTTGATCTCTATCTTGGCTTTCTCAATTTTATCTATCTTCCCTTGATAGATGTTGTTATAGATATTGATGTCGTGAGAAGTTGTTTCAATTGATTTCCTTATATTTTCAACCAAGATATTTTCTTCCTCAATCTTCTTGATATGTTCAGAAATGAATTTGCCTCTGTCCATACAGTTAGCTATCACATTTCTTTCTTTTGAGATGCTAACTCTTTCCAAATTGCTTGACCAATCTTCAATGAGTTTAGATCTAATGAGAAGTTATTTATTATTTCATCCAACCTTTCCTTATTGTACTTGTCTTCTACAATTTTAGTAGCCGAGTCTACTATACTTGTGAATTTTTCTTTGAAGCTTGTCAAGATGCTATCAACATCCTCAATTGATTGAATATTTGCCAATTTATTCTCTGTTGGCACTAGGTTGTTCAAAATCTTTACTGACTCAAGAAAGAGATAATTTCTCATAACTTGTTTGCCTTTTTCTTTATCCATGGATAATACACTTATTTTGATCAAGTCTTCTTCTCCCCATCCATCTAGGTTTGCTGAGTCAGGGGTCAAACTTGACAACAATGATATTGATGGTTTGATAGATGGAGTGAATATAGAATTTTGACTTACATCCATACATTCCTTTTTCACTGGGATCTCCACAGTGAGTGGTTCATTAGATTGATGACCTTCCTCATTATTCAAACCTGTTGATTCTTCAGTAAGAACTTCATCTTGCTGTAAGGAGGTATTATCAATGCATAACTTCTCATCTTCTTCAGTGCTGACAAATGCTTTTTCAAATTTGTTCAAGTCATTATCTAAAGCTGTCATTGTTATCTTAACATCATTAATCATAATGGTTTCATCTGAATCCTTGACTATATTAGAGGGTGATGGAACTTTGGGCGTAGAATCCCATGGAACTATCATAGGCACATTAAGAATCTCTAGTTCTTTTTATTGTTTGGAAGGAATTGGAGTCACTTTAGTTGTAGGCATCGTTGATGGATACATATGTCTGTCCAAAAAAACTTGCTCAAATGCTTTTTTAGTCTCTTTTCCAACCAGCTCATACTCTTTATTCATAATGTGAAGAGTTCTTGTCTTGGTTCTTAGATGAGGTTTTACAAGATCTAACAATATTGCCTTCTCATCATGTGAGAAAACAAGGAGAAGATTATCTAGTGTTTCTTCTCTAATCCTCATATCTTCTTCTATTTCTTGTCTTTTTAATAAGTCAAGTATGTTCTGGATAATCTGTCTGGAATGAGTGTCTTAAGTTCCAAAACTGACCTTTTAAACTTGATCATATGTGAGATAATCATAGAATGTATTTATGATTTATCTATCTCTTGATACTTGTCATAGACATTTGCAATTGAATCTAGCCTTCCTTCATTAATGATTTTGTTCCTTAATATTTCAAGACTAGGTCTGCATCCTACCTCAGGAGGGGCTTGAGTATTCTTTACTTTGCTTCATGTTGTCCTTGAGGATGGGTGGATTGTGGGAACTTTCTTCCTTCTTCTAGTCATCTTGCTTGGCACAGAAGGTGGAGAGGGTTCTAGGTCAATAGTAGTAGAGGGTGCAGATGTGCTCTCATCAGACTTCTTCTTTTTCTTCTTGTGGATATCATCATATATTTCTATTTTGACTTCTGCAGGTGTTTGCTTAAGTTTTCTTGCAATTTTAGCTTTGCTAGCTTTATCTAGGTCTTATTGGGTGACACCATGAACTTTCAGAATGTTAGAGGTAATCCTTGATGCTTTCATCTTATTGTCTGCACTATATAGGATAGAAAAAACTTGATTTGTCTTTTCTCTATATGTGCCCCATCTAGGTTCATTTGGATCTTTAGGCACAGATAGAAAGACTTGTGCATATCCTTCCAAAATATGTTCTTCTACATCATAACCAGGTGGTTAAATCCATTTGGTTCTTGGTTCAACTGCTTCCATGCATGTACAGTCTATTTCCACCATGAAGCATATGGTGTCCTTGTATTTTTCAACTATCTTCTTCGGTATTCTAAACCTCTTCTGCATCTTGATTCTAAATGTCTTTATCTCCATATCCATAGAGTCCTTTATACTACTTTTTGATGTGGCTTTCAATGAAATTTGAGACAAGGTAGGTTTGCTCTTATCTAGGTAAAGATTCAAGACCTTACCAATAATGTGGAAGTATAAGTATATAATCAACGAGACAAATCTGAATATTTTGCTTTGTCATGCTTGATAGCTTTAATATTCTCAATTAGTTGTGTGCAAAATATTTCACAAAGGTTATATTGAGTGTTATCTCTAGCCATCTTTATTGCTACTAGAACAGTAGCTGCAAATACATTACTAAGTTTGCTCGCATGTTGAAATTTGTAACCAAGTGTCATGGTGATGAGTTTGATGTCTTTCTCCACAATAGGATCAAAATTCATTCTGCACCTATCACTTCTAGATAAGAATGCCTTCTCAACTTATTTCTTGACATCCTTTCCAGTGGGAAGAATAGGTCCGACCTTAGAGATTCTAGTTATCTCATGAATGAGATTAACAATAATACGGACAGGAACTTCACCAATCCAAAATAGATCGTCATGAATCCTACTGAGTATAATTTTAACCCATTCTGGTTCATAGAACTCATGCACATTTGCATATTCAAAGATAGGGTTATCAGTGAGATGTGAGAATTCATCCTTGAATGAGTAATCTGGGCTCATCATACATGCCATGAGTGTCATTATGCTATTATCACCAACAGACTCCTTCTTATGGTAAATGTAAGCGCGTATGTCCTCAACATGCGCGGCTCCTTACGGAGTCTTGGAAAATGCTCCCTTAACATCATCCAGAACTGAATTGAAAGGATGCTTCTTAAACACATATCTCTTTTTCTTAGAGATGTAAAACACTATAGGAGTAGCCATTACTTACTTGTAACTTGCTTAAAAAGGGTTTCATAGAGATTTTGATACAAAGCATCTGTGCTAGGGTTTCATTACAACTGCAATCCACTTCGCTAACCAACCAATGGAAATTAGTCAATACAAAGACGCTTGAATCTCCTGTGCTCTCCAACTTCTTTAATCTTAAATGTAAAAGTGAAGATATAAGATCTTTTACCGACTTATAAATGAGTTATTGCATTTACTGCTTGTTGCCGTAACACGGTTTCCACTGAGAATTCCAATTTTAGTTCCTTCTCTTCTTAGAACCTTTCTCTCTTTCATACTGTAACAAAATGTTACCAAAAGCATAAAACTGAAGCCGCATACTCGGAGATGAGTATACCTACCGTGTAGTGGTTTAGAGCTTGTCTAGCTCGCCCTATGACCATGAAGGTCATCTAACCAGAAGTAGAAGTTGCGTCCACTATGGATGCATCTACTACTTTTTCAACACCATCATCTTTCTTTACTTCAACCCATATTTTTCCTTAATCTTACGTGGCTTTCATAAACTTGACCTCTCCAGATTCTCCAAATAGAGATCCTTGAGACTTATTAGGTCTTTCTTGTCTTTGCATTCTAGTTCTGCAAAACCTTGAGATGTGTCCAGCTTTGTTACAATAACATGATAGATTACTGGAGGCTTGTTGACATGATTAACCATGTTGCATTGTTTAGCTATGTGTCCCTTGTAGTGGCATATATGATATATAATGTTTTGATAATTTTGTTATGATTGATTTTTCTGATTGTATTAAGTCTGACTTCTTTGATTTTGTTGTGTCTGATTTCTTAGATTTGATCTACAATGTATGGCTCTATGACCAAATTTTTTGCATGAATAAAAGTAACTATTGAAAGGTCTTACCTCTTTACACTTTCTTTCCATATGTCCTTGTTTGTTATAGGCATAACAAGTGCAGTTAACTAGTTTGCATTCATCTTTAGGTGGTTC
This sequence comes from Thuja plicata, assembly GCA_018584345.1. Taxonomy (NCBI): domain Eukaryota; kingdom Viridiplantae; phylum Streptophyta; class Pinopsida; order Cupressales; family Cupressaceae; genus Thuja; species Thuja plicata. The sequence continues at coordinate 595,047 of MU228182.1, read as the reverse complement.
TGCTTTAGCCTCTACAAGATTCTCAGTTGCCTTTGCTTCTGTGGTTTCTTTTTGTGCTTTATTTATTTGTTTCATTGTATTGATTTGAATTTGTGCTTCATTGTATCCAACACCAGTGGTATCACCTCTTAACTTTTGTGCATAAAGCTGTGATTTTAATAGATCAGAACTTGTGTGTAATTTTTCAATATGATTCTTGGCTTCTGTCACCTTGGATTCTACCTTTTTCTTGATGTTCTCCAACTCCAAGATCTTCATATTTTCTTGCATAAGTTCTTCATGTAATTGTTTAATTTCTTTGGTCTTTTCTTTAATAATTGTTAGGATCTTTGTTATTTTTTCATTCAAATCTTCAATCTTATCCTTTAGAGACATGTTTTCTTCATTCAACTTTTTGACCATTTTTCCCAAATCATTCGTAGAACAATCTTTCAAATCTTTGCTTAATTTTTTGATGAGCATTTGCGAGCCATCAAATTTCAATTTTAGTTCTTCATTTTCTTTTTTAGATCTATCAAGATCTTCAAGAGCTGCTTCAATATTCTTTTTCAAATGTTTCACTTCTGCTGAGTCCATGATCTCTTCAAGTGGTTAAACTTCTCTCACAGGACCAGAGCTCTGATACCAATTGTTAGAAACACTGTGAGGGGGGGGTGGGTGTGAATCAGTGTTTAGCATAATTTAGCAACTTGAAACTTAAACCAAAAAGATAATTGATTAAGAATAACACATTAACACATAACAAAAAATATGTTTATGGGGAAACCTTGATCAGAGGAAAACCCTGATGGAAATTAGTAACCACAAATAATTGCACTAATCTTATGAACTTGTTAGAGTTCCTTTGCCCTATTAGGAGCAGTCTTTACAATGCAAGTACAATGACCTTGTTAGGAGTCTTTACAAAAACCTGTTAAAGGTGGATGGCTCACTGCCTGAGCTCAATGCTCAATAAAGAAGAATGCTACAACCTCCTAATGAGAGATACACACTATATCTATCAATTGAACTATTGTTATGACATTGCTTGTTTGATCAGTTCCTTTTGTGCGCTAAAACTCTAATCACTGATAGAGCTTCATCTCATGCTGATTATATTTTTCTTTCTCTACTATCTTTCTTTCTGTATATTTCTCTTTTTTTCACCTTACTACATCTAATACAAAATACATGTTAAGTATATATACATACTCAATAGACGCAACCGAAAACTAGGACTTAGTCGTCCCAAAAACAATATACACAACGCTCTCAAATGAATTGGATTAAACATGTTTACATGAGTGATAATAACATAATTACAAACATATTACAATAGGCGCATAGCCAATGGAAAAAAAATTAATATTCGCTAATCAAAAATTGGAGTCGGTTCCATGCTCTGTTCTACCGAGCTGCTAGGGCACTTGGACTTGTTGTAACTTTACCATACTGATATAGCTGAACCTACATGTGTAGACTTAGCATAACACTATAACCATAAGCTTATATCCAAAGACACAGACCATGACTCGATCATACACACGTGCACTGGTGCTCTGATCAACGGGTATATCTCTAACTGCACTGTCTTCTATACTTAGTCAATTTTTGGTCTTCAAGGTTTGTGAAATGACTCTCAAAAATCCTATATGACTTTGTTGCCATAATGAAAACACAAAATTAGTTATATAATCTCTGTAGTTTCAAATTTCTAACACGGATTTGGTTCAAGCATTCAAGATTCATCATTCAAACCCTATATCTATCCATCATGATGGTGTGATCTTCCTTCAAGATCCTTTGTGCATCCTCAGGATTCATTCATTCTCCCTTCAAGGTGGATTCCAAGCATACAATCATGGAGGTTTATGGTTTCTAATATTGAGTCCAAGCTTTCATATTTACATACTTGTTTACATTCAAAGTATAATTGCATATCTATTGTCATAGCTTCATTATTAGATCTACTTTTACTACTTGCTAGAATTCTCTATTTAAATTATTGATTTCAAGGTTAATCAGATGATGTTGTCCATCCATGTTTTTACACTCTTTCTCCCTATTTTTCCTTCATCTATTTTTTGTTGACTCATATTGAAAGCAAAGTTTGCACCTTGTTACTCCGTGAAAGTAGCGATTACCCATACTGTATGCCTTCAAAATCGACTGCTCAAAATTTTACTGAGATAATGGTTGACCGTTCAAGTGTGTGATGGCATACACATTTTGGAAATTAGGAGTCATGAATGAGGGGAAGATACACTTAGGTTGCACGCAGGACAAATATTTTCTATAACATTAAATTTGATGGCCATTTAAAACTGTCTTGCATCGATAGAGACTACTTTTTACTCATCAACAATATGATTATAGCAGAGAATATAAAAATTAGATATAAAAAATGGCCTCTTATATTATTGGTAGAATTGAATCATGATGACATTTTACAAAGACTTACATTGACGAGTTTGTAGTCTCCATTGAGACCCTTCAATATAATACTTAAAAGAAAGAAATTGCTTAACAGACAAATATGTGTAAATACCTCTGTAAAGAAGTGGTGGGATGATAATTCACAGTTATTTAGCTGAAATAAGTCATGATTGGCAGGCAATTTTCAACTACTAGTTCAAGATACCATTATTTGCAATGAAATGACAAGAATCTATCAGATTTGTCCTGGTTTGTTTGGCAGGCAAAATTTCAACCACTACCGGACTTTGCAACCATTGCCATATTTCCTCACTCTCCTCTACATGAAGACATCATTTCACTTTATATGCATTTATCCCCATTTGTCTTCTTTCCAAACCCTCCATTATTCACCTCTTCTTGTTTATTCTTACACAAAAACTACCTTGAATATACATAGAATTGTAAAGGGTTTTAGCTTAACTCATTCTTTTTCTATGATGATAATGGCGTTGATTATGCATATTTCTATCACAATAAAATTCAATACTCAAAGGACAGATGGAAGGACAACTCTTAAGAGAAGAATAGTGCACATTAGATAGAATGTCCACGAGCAGAGAGCTCCAAAATTCAAAATCTACCTCCTATGGTTATGTCCACCTCAAGCTCTCTTCCTTTGTTGAAGCTAACAGATCACAAATCACAACATGAGAGATCATAACACCTCAGCAAGTTCCATCAGAGATATACATGAATTTATTCTTGAAACATGCCCAAACGCCCTTATTGAAGAATTTTAATGATCACCAACACTCAGATATAAAAGGGGGATTTCCTATTAACACTGTTAGAATGTGCGTTGAGCTCTCCTATCATCGTCTACCTTAGAGAAGCATGCATGCAACAATAGTCTAACTGCCAAGTGTGGCATACAAGCTGCATAATTCCTCAAAAATTAGCACTTGGAGACCTTGTTTTGCCTGTCTAAGACCTTTTTTATCGAGTGTTCTCTGAAGTAGATTTTTGTGAATAGCTTTATACACCGTCTTGGTTCCAATCAAATGTGGCCAAAAATATTGTATAATTCTAATTTTGATAAAATATAATTATTTTTTTAGATATATAATTTTTTACTAAATCCAATTTAAATAGCATTGAAAATAATTTTAAAAGAACCAATGAATGAAGTATGTAGGTAACTTTCTACATAAAATCAAGGCTCTTTAGCCTTGAGAAAAAGCCATCGTGAGTGTTTTTTTTTTTACATTATTCCTATGGTGTCAAGGGAAATACGATATAGTTTGCAAGAAAAAGCGGCCAAATTAGCGACCAGGAAAGTCCCATTGACAACTACGCATCATATTAGACATTTTAATATTTATATCGATTTATTATTTAATTATAAATCTATTTTATGATTAATTATATTTTTATATATTAATAAAATTTAAATATATTGTTAAAGTAAAAAAATATTGTAGAATACCATATTTATAATATATATTTGATTATATATTGTATACAATAATTATCTTTATTATTTATTTTATAGTTCCTATTTTTTATAACTAGTCTATATATAACATGTTTAATCGTATAGGTTTGTATTTCACATTTTGATATAAATTATTGATTTCTAGCTGAAGAATTATTAAAAAGTATACTTACAATGCAATAATAAAATATATTTATAATATACATTCAATTTCACATTCAAATTGTAATAAAAAAATACTTAGCATTTACTATTAAGTTAAAATCTATTAATTTATAGAGGGTGAGATTGTTTCTTGTATAAATTTTAACACATTCATAGTTAAAAAATAATATTATCAGATAGTTCAAGTTAAACTATTAGTCAAGCATTACAATATCTAGAATGTTTAATAAGAATAATAAAGCATTGGATTATGTATTTATAGAATGTTTAAACTATTAGTCAAGCATTACAATATCTTGAAATTATATTTATTGCATGAAGTACAAATTCTTTGAATAATAAAAATATAATTATTGTAAGATAATATATTTTTTTAATATACAATACTATGTATTCAATTCAAACTTGGAGTAATATGTTTGATAACAACAACAACAATGTTCAATAAAGTGTAACTAAAAGAAGTCAATCTTATATATTCCTATCTTATTAGGAAGTAGAAGGTTTTAGTTGAATGATGTGTTTGACCAAAGGGGTTTTGATTGAACCTATATGGTTACTAATAAAAAGAAACAAAACATCATTTCATTCAGAAAGGAAATGATTAATTGCTTTAATAGAAATATTTAAACTATTTGGCTATATTTCAAAATAAATATAAATTATCAATTCCAATTAAGGTTAAATGGGAGAGAAAGATATAGAAATATGAAGGCGGCTTCATTGTTGAGTGACGACATGACACAGGGTTGTCGTTGGAATCGGTGATGAGGAAGCATTGGTCGTTCTTTCCTCCTAGCATTCCGCGACTGATGCCAATGGCACAATCTGCCAGTCTTTGTCGGTCCATTTACCTGTTTGGGCCACACAGCCAGCAATTGTCGATAAAACTCAAAAAAATAAAAACTTATTTTTAAAACTGGAAAAAAATTTCTCCCATAATATTTCCCATCTTAAAATAAATAGATTATATATTATATGAAAAATTTAATACATTAAATAATGTTATTACTAAAATTTCCATACAAAATATTTATTAAAATGACTAAATTACATATTATATTATATGTTATAATATAATTATGATTAATATAATAACAAATTTAAAAATAAAAAGGCTCTGCTTAAAACAACGAAAATGCAAAAATCTCATCAGAAAAGAAAGGCTGCCTTTCATCGAAGGCAAATCAACTTAGGTTTTATCCAATCTAACCTAAATTTGTCAAAGGCGGTAGACAAGCTTAGCAATGTAAAGTATTTGACAGTAAATCACTTTTCGTTTGCAGAGGATGTAAAGGATGTAAGCAATAACGAAGAATTTTCTAGCTATTGCTTCAATTGTTGGCTTTACGACCACAAAAAGAAGGAATGCCGGAAATCAGAAAAGCCGCATCTGTCTTATGATCATTTGAATGAATTCACAGCCAAGAAGAAGGAAATAGCAGATAAAAATGTCAATTTGGATTTGCTTGCAATTTTAAGTAGAGCACAAGCCAAGCCCTCCTTCATCAATTTTGCCCAGACACAGCATTGTAAGGAAACTTCTAACAAATTTCCACCATCTACCAGGAAGAAGGAAGAATCATGGGTAGAGTCGATGAGGGACGTGGCTAGGGCTCCAAATCTTTGTTTAGAATCATGGCCAAATTATAAAATCCCTCTATGGAATAAGGAATCTAGGCAAAAAAATTTTACAGTCAAAACTCTGGACAGTCAATTAAATGTTTTCTCAAAGACCAAATATGCAAAGCAGGTCTTAGGCTATGGGACCGCTAAGGTGGGAAAGCCTGAGCATTTTTTAAAATGTAATACCAATGACCCCCTACCTGCCAAGG
>MU228182.1:561538-589105 GCA_018584345.1 Thuja plicata | reverse complement strand
GCTAAGGTGGGAAAGCCTGAGCATTTTTTAAAATGTAATACCAATGACCCCCTACCTGCCAAGGGGGAAGGCAGGACCTTTCCTACCCATGCACCTCCCGCTAGCCCTACTAAGCAAGATCTCTCATGGCATATGATACAAAGCAAAAAAAAAGGAGCCTTCTGTTAGCATGCCAAAGCAAGACGCAACATGGAAGATGGTAAAAGGCAAGAAAAAGGTATCAAGGTCTTCTTCACTTCTTAGTTCTTTCAACATTTCTCTGAATAACTCCTTTGAAGTGCTTAGGGAGAATGATAAAAGTTACAAATCTTACACTCCCCCCCATAAAAGGGCTAGGGTTTTGGGCGATCAGGGCTATAGGTATCGGCACATCAAGATGGATGGCTCCCATCCATCAGACAATGGTACCTACCCTCATCCCTCTAAAACCATACCTTCTTATGAGGAAAAAAATAAGCGAAGTGAGAATTCTAGCTCTGCGGATTATGATGATTTGAACATTATTATTAAATACAGCCCTCCTCACCGGAGAAGGTTGGAGAGGCCTTTATTTGTTAAAACAGCAAAGCATAAGTTTAATCATGACATTAAAGTAGACAAATCTCATATTGGCACTAACAATGCAGCGTATACGCCTCCTCATAGGCATTTTAATCATCAGAAAAAAGGTAAGGTTCCTTGTGAATTGCAATATGATATAATTATATTAGATAATGATGATATTGTGCAAAGACAAAATCTTTTAGCAGAATCAGGTCTGATTTTTTGCTGGAATGGAGTCAGAGTATCAATTAAAGATGTGAAAAAAGGACTATTAGCACAACTCCCTAGGGAGGTAAGTATATCACCTCTCAGAGATAACTTCTTTTACATAAATCTTCATAAAAAAACCTTAAAGGAAAGCATTATGAATAAGAATGTTTTGAAGTTCCAGAATATTCCCTTCTCTTTATTTGATTGGTTGCCTTTATTTAATCCTATGCATTTAAAGGATTTCATTATAGAAAAAGCTATCACTCTTAAAAATTTGCCTTTAGAACTGTCTAGCAAAGAAATACTCTGTTTGATAGGTAATAAAATAGGCAATTTTAAAAGAACTGCTAAGTCAACATTTGAGCAGGCGGATAAAACAATTATTGTAGAGATGAATTTCCATCAAAAATAGATTCCCCCCATTCAAATATGGTTTAATAATAATTCTGTCATAATCAATCCAACAATTACAGAAAACTTTATTGAGGTAAACAAAGAAACATCAAAGCCACATAAAAATATAATTTTTTTATCTAAAACTAATAAAGATATAGAGATTCGTCTTTGTAATGATAGAGGAGGTTTTGTATGCAGACCTCTAAGTGATCAAGTTTTAATTAATAATCAAGAAGACCATATAATAAAGGAAAAACTGATTAATATACCTATTGTTAATTTATCATCTCCCCAGACAACTGAAGCATTACTTCCACTAAATAACAATTCATTAAACATTAACAGGCAAGAACCTTATGAAGATTTAAATAGGGAGAGTAAATCATAACAAACAAAGCCTGGAAAAAATAATAATAAAACCTATTTACAAGATGAAGGAAATAGGATTGATCTACCAACAAATCTGATTTTGAAACTTGAATGTGCTGATGTAGTAGAACTAGTTGATCAGGTAAACAAAGTAGAAGAGGAGGTAAATCAAAGCATTAACTACTTGAGAGAATCATTAACAGAAGAACTAATGGACACGTTTTTGGACAAACTTTGTGATTTCGATGAATTAAAATTCCAAAAGGAAATCCTAATTAAGAAAATTCAGGAATGCATTTTAGAAGAAAATAAGGAGTAGGATAACAGTCCTAACCAGCCTTTCCTTCCTTCTCCCCCAAAAAAGGAAGCTTCAGAAATTGCATTTTCGGATAATCCAGATAATTATTCAGAACAATCAGACAAACAAATTAGAAAAGAAACTAAAGACAGGCTTAGTGCTAAAAAGGATAATATAAATGATAAAGAAAATATAAATGAACCAATCATCGTTAAAGGGAGGGAACTAGCTGTTTATATCCCCTTAGAGTTAGAAGCATTAAATCTAGATTTATCAAGGAAAGCTGAAGATTTAATAGAAATTTATGGCAAGGAGATCATAGATAAAGCTGAACCCCTAGATCATACCTTAAATGAGCAAAAAAACTCGGATAACCGGGTCAATCCTATAATAGGGTATGATGGAGAAGCAACTTTGGTTCAAGATGCAATTGAAGGCCTTTTTGGGATCACTAAAAAAAATAGAGAATTGGGCATAGCTTTGAACTGAGGTAGTCTAAGCACACCTAATATTAATTAACTCAAAAAGAAAAGAGGTAGGAAGTCAGCCGTTGAGCTGAGAGCTTTGGATGGTAATGCAAGTAACCAAAAAAAGATAGCGGATATTCTGAACACAGGGGAGGGGAAGTTCCTTCCCAAAGAACAATGAAAGTCACTACTTGGAATGTTAGGGGTCTAAATGCCCCTAACAAAAAACGATTAATCAAAAGATATTTAAGAAACTTCGATTCCGAAATCATTATGTTATAGGAAAGTAAGCTTAATAGAGAGGAAAGTACTAAGTTTAGTAAAAGACTAGGTATATGAAAGGCAGAATATGTTTCATCAATAGGCCTCTCAGGCAGATTGGTAGTCCTATCAGACCCCCATAAATTAATGGCCCAACTCACACTCACTAACGATAACTGGATGACATTAACAATTAAAAGCCTAAAATCCAATTTAAAATTTAACTTGATCAATGTATACGGGCCAATCTCTAATGAGGAAAAAAGAAAAGTATGGATGGAATTACAAACCCTTCTAATTGAACAACGAGAACATCCTTTTATCATCGGAGGAGATTTCAATGCTATCTTAAATCTAGAGGAAAAATATGGAGGCTCTCAATATATTTCGCAAGCTCATAAAGACTTTAGCAAGTGGGTTGCGGATAATCATTTAATAAGCATAGATACTATTAATGGAGCTTATACATGGAATAATAGAAGAGCTGGTTTTAGCTACATAGCTGAAAAATTAGATAGATTCTTCACTAGAACTAACCCCGAAAACTTTAATCAAATAGTCAGTGCGGAGATACTTCCAAAAGCAGGATCGGATCACTTCCCCGTCAGGCTTACCATAACAGAAAATTCTAAACCCTCGAGGAACCCATTTAAATTTGAATTTATGTGGTTCCAAAATTCAGAATTCATAATCCTTCTTGAGGAATGGTGGAAACAAATCTTGATCAAAGGATCAAAAATGTTCTGCTTAACAAAAAAATTAAAAATTATCAAAAATAAAGCGTTAGAATGGAACAAGAATCACTTTAATAACATATTTGAAGAGAAAGTCTAGGTAGAACAAGAAATAACTGATCTTAATAATATAGTAATAGAACAAGGTATGAATGATCTTAGTTACCATAAGGAAAAATAACTAATGGCTAAATACAATGATATCCTCCTTAAAGAAGAAATCTTCTGGAAGCAAAAATCTAGGGAATCTTGGCTTAAGGAGGGCAACAGTAATACTAAATTCTTTCATAATGCAACTAATTTTAAAAGGATCATTAAAAAAATAGCCAAAATTAAGATAGCCGAGGGACTTATTACTGAGGATCCTATACAAATCTCAAATGCTCTAATGGATTTTTATAACTCCCTACTCAATACTACAGAAGCAACTGACCTATATAACCAAAATGAAATGCTTAAAGCCATTCCTAAGTTGATTACAGATTCTGACAAAAAAATAATGAATAATAAGTTCACATTAGAAGAGGTCAAAGTAGCAGTGTTTCAACTCCATCCGGATAAAGCTCCATGCCTAGATGGTTTCCAAACCGGCTTTTTTCAAAAATGTTGGCATTTTGTTGGAGAAGAGGTGTGGCAAGCTGTGGAAGCTACTAGAAATTTAGGATCTCTATTAAGTGAAATTAACAACACCGTTTTTACTCTAATTCCAAAGAAAAATGAGAGTACAAAACCAGGGGATTTCAGACCTATCGCCCTATGTAATACCATATATAAGATCCTTTCAAAATACTTAGCAAATAGACTCAAATCCATCCTTCCAATGATTATCTTGGAAGAGCAGACAGGTTTTGTAGCAAATAGATCGATTTTGGATGGAATTATTATAGCGCAAGAAATAGTCCATACTGCTCAAATAACAAAGGAACCTAGTATGCTAATGAAAATTGACACCTAAAAATCATACGATAAAGTAGATTAGAGATTCCTATGCAAATGCATGGAAGTGTTCGGCTTCTCTAAACAATGGATTAACCTTATCTTTAACTGCATCTCAACTCCCAAAATTTCTATTCTTGTCAATGGTACCCCAGAAGGCTTCTTCAGTATATCCAGGGGCATTTGGCAAGGAGATCCGATATCCCCTTTTCTTTATGTCATTATAGCAGAAGCGTTAGGTAGATCAATTACAAAGCAACATTTGGAAGGGAAAATCTTGGGATTAAAGGCCTCAGAAAATGTTCCGAATATCACCCACCAGTAGTTTGCGGATGATACAATTTTACCTGGCTCAGCTAATAGATAGGAAGCGAGAGCTTTCAAAAGCATTTTAAATCTTTATGAAAAAGCCTCAGGTCAACTTGTTAACCCTACTAAGTCAGAAATTTTCTTTATTAATACTAGTCTGAAAATCAAAAAAGTAGTTTGTGGTTTGACGGGATACAAAATTGGCAAATTTCCATGTAAATACTTAGGTATTGATCTGGATACAAGTCTCTTATCTTCCAAACTATGGCAACAAGTCATAACCAAAGTACAAAACAAGAAGAGCTCATGGAAAGGAAAGTGGTTAACTAAAGCAGGTAGGACAACAATGATCAAATGTGTCCTTTCAGCCATTCCCACGTATCATTTGTCTGTCCTACCCCTTCCAATTTGTGTTAAAAAGGAATTAGATAAAATGCTTCAAGAATTCTATTGGAAAGGTCCCTCCGAGGACAAAAAACTTGCCCTTATTAAATGGGATACTTTATGCAAACCAATTTCAAAAGGGGGTTTAGGCATCAAAAATTTACTATGGCAAAACCAAGCCCTCGGGGATAAACTTGTATGGAGAATGTACAAAGAATCAAGCAATAAGTGGGCACCAATTTTATTACATAAGTACATCCCTGATGGGGACCCCATTAACATTTTTAGGTCACAATGACATGTTAAAGGATCTCGGATATGGAATTTTATTAAGGAATGCAGAGGGATTATTAGAAAATTCCTATCTTGGGATGTAGGAGCAGGAGATCAAGCCTTATTTTGGGACGATTCGTGGGCAGGCCATCCCCCCCTTAACAAATTGGGATTCTCCAAGGAGTTTATGGAAGAATGTAAACGATTCATAGGCATATATCTTAAGGACTACTTATGCCAGAAGGAAGACACTAACTGGAATGCTCCAAATGTAATTAATGATGTTTGGCATGAGAAGCATAAACTCTTGGCAATCTTAAACGATAGAGAGGTAACACTTAAAAATAAACTGGATACTTTAATATGGGTAGAATCTAACAACGGAAAATTCTCTGTTAAGGAGGGTTACAACTCAATTATTAGGGACCAAAATATGGATAACATAGATATACCTTTGAACCTTTGCTGGAACAAATCTTTCCTCCCTAAAGCTGGTATGTTTCTATGGGTGGCTTTGCAAAATAGAATTCTTACAGTAGATAGGCTTAATAAATTAGGATTCGAAGGGCCATCTAGATGCCCTTTGTGTGAAAATCATTCTGAGGATGTCAATCACATCCTCCTTAATTGCCCTTTCTCCCAAAATTACTGGAATTGGCTTCATCAGAGTCTAGGTTGGAAATCTGCTTCCCATTGTGATTTAATCAGCAACCTCAAAGTGTGGCCTTCTCTGTATAAAGACAACCTTTTCAGGGATATTTGGACAATAGCACCTTCAATAGTAGTATGGGAATTATGGAAAGAAAGAAACAGAATGATTTTTACAGATCAAAAATTAACATGGATCTCAATAACTAACAAGATAGAAGCATATATCATAGAGATTATTAACAACAAACTTAGGGATAGACATAGCTATGAGGACTCCTTTAAGAGCTTAGATAACAGAATCAGGTGCAAATGGCCAAAATTAGCTATCCCTCCCCTCTATGGTAAAGGGGGTTCCAAAACTAAAGTGGACAGATCATCCTGTAAATGGATACCCCCGAAAGCTGGATGGTATAAACTCAAATTTGACGGAGCTTCTCGAGGCAATCTTGGGCTAGCAAGTATTGGAGGGATCATCTGTAACTAGAAGTCAGAAGTGGTTGCAAAATTTTTGAGACCCATTAGCCCTACAACCAACAATATGGCTGAATGTGTAGCGACATTAGAAGGGCTTAAATTATGGAAGAATCTTAACATTTCAAAAGTAATTATTGAAGGAGACTCCCAAATTATTATCAATGCCATTTGCACTAAAAAAAATCCTAATTGGGTTTTGAATTCAAAAATAGAAGAGATTAATCTATTAATGGATAGTACTTCAAATTACGAAATCAGACATACCTTTAGAGAAGGAAACACAGAGGCCGAAAAGTTAGCTAATCTAGGGGCCAACAGAGTGGTAACAATGGAACATTATATATAATAGTTTTTAAGAGGTACCTTAATGATTAGGTCAAGGCTCAGACCTTACCCTATGCTAACCTGAATAGTAAGAATGGGAAACTGATCTTCCTTTTAGGATATAGGAACCTTATAAGAGGCTTTTTATCCATAGGAATCTCTTCTTACTTATAAGGATTTAGGAGCTATATGGGTAGCTATTTTAACTATAGCAATATCCAGGACCCTTAACTAGAATTTTAATAGATTTATCAAAGTCAAAGAGAAGGCTCTCAATTACTAGTCATTCCCCTTTTTTGACTTACAAGTTTCACCTTCCCCTTTATCACTTATCCTTTTTTAATGCAATAATTAGACTCAATGATAGATCTAACAAGATAGTAGAGCAATTTATTTTAAGCTCTGATCCTAGTAGCGATATAATTAAAAGATCTAGTCTGAGTACAGAGTAGGATCATTAGCTATCATAGATGGAGGATTTTATTTCACCTCCTTCCGGTTATTTCAGATTTTAGTTAAGATTTTATGACACACTATTAACAATCAAATATCAATGATGATAAGTTACAGACTTAGAAAAAATTAAGGACTACAACACCTTTTGGCACTTGTCAATCTCATCAATGGTCTTTATCCCTGCACTAGGCCATTATAAGCCGGTTGGAAAACTCAAGCCCAATAATATGATTGGATTGATTATGAGGAGAAACTAACTTTACAGGTAGTTCTTCCCTGTATGTCTTCATATGAGATACTTACAGGATCTTAGGCAGTCCCTGATTGCGTGATACTTATATATATATATATATATATAACACATTATTAAAGGCATACCTCCCCTTCAATTGTGTGCTCAGTCCCTTAACTTTATAAGGGCTTTATTTTAGAACATTAGGACATGTTTAGATTAAAATAGTTCGCTCTCATCTCATCATTAATATATCTGAGCTCAATACAACTAAGGTCAAAAAGGCAAAATCTAGCTCAGGGAACAATAGATACAATGTCCACTAATCCTATAAAGCTTAGTACTTCTTAGTCTAAGCTAGGCTTCTTATAATTACATATAGTTTAAGGACAATAGACATTGAAGGTAATCATATCCAATTATGACAATTGGTATTATGATTCCTCCATAACTGGCTTGCATTAAGACTTATTGTCCTTTTAAGGAAATAGCTAGCCATGCTTCTTAGTTGAAGTAATCGATCCACACCTCCTCTTAAGCTCCTTATGCAGCCTTGTCTAAATTGCTGCTCCTTCTGGATGATGCCTTAGTTCCCTTATCCTTTCATCATTTTGACTCTGTATGTAGCCTTTATTTGTTCTTCCATGCACTCCCTGTTGTAGTATATGGTTCCTTTCCCCTTTTTTTCCTTGTGTCTTCCAGCTATGTGGTCTCCATCCTAGAAGATTGTGGAAGATTCTGGTTAGTGCTAGATAACTTTGAGATTTCTTTTTGAGCAGCCTTGCCTTTTTCACCCTGAGGCCCTGAGGCTTTTATCCTCCCCTTTTTGTTTTAGACTCTTCCCTTCTATTTTTCTACCTCTGATCTTCCCTTGGATTCTTTGCTATTTAGTCCTTTGTGTCTGGGCTTTGTATGAGTATGGGCCATTGTAGGGTTCTTAGCTTTTGCTAGTTCTGTATCTAGCTTTTGGTATCTCCTTTTTACTGGTTATCCCTTTCTATTTTTTGGTAGCCTGAGTCATGGAAACAAAGATTTCCACATTTCACAAAGGGAACACTAGGGCAATGGCCTTTCGGGGAAGCATAATGCCTGAAAGATGGAATGAGATGCTTCTACCAATGTCTAACTCAACTAGAAGAGCCTTGGAGAAGACATTGGCGGAGAAAACCTTCAATTATGATTTTACTTACAAGACAAATGGTAATGTGATTGGTACCTTTATCGCCATATCTTTCCTAGCTGGCAGGAAAAAGGAGGAAATAATCCAGGTAACCAAGCTGATTTTCAATAAGAACTATCTTTTGGGGTTAGAAAAAATGGTATATTCGATTGATGATAACATTACAACACCTCATCCTAAGAACATTATGAAAATAGCCCTATCCAAGCTGCATAAGATCCCTCCAAAATAGAGGATGCCCCTGTTAGTTTTTAAGGATGAGGATTTAATTGAATCTACATGGCCAAGTATGGTCAGGAATGTGGAATTCCTATATAAAGAGATGCTCTAGGTCAAACAAAATACTTTTGAGCTTATGGACTACTAGAGAGGCGAAGGCTTTGACATTCCTGGGTACCTAAATGACTATGAGGAGGAGAAGACACAAATCATAGCTCCAGAAATCAAAATATGTACCACGCATGCCAAAGCTGAGAAAGAGATAGAGGAGAGTATCATAGTCATGAGAAGAGATAACCACGAATGGTTATGCACCAAGGTTACATGCAATTCTAATGTCTAATCTCTATAGTGTTATGGAATTTGAGGCTAGAATCTAGTATATATTAAGGTAGGAATCGTTGTTGCAACAAAACTTTGTGAATAGTGACTGATATCTAAGTGTTGACAAGTTATGTATATACAGTTAGAATATGTGGGATTAAGGACATCATATTCAGTTAAATGTAAATATTGACTTCCTAGATATTCAATTTTCTTCCACAAAAAATAGAAGATGGAAAAAGGTTTGCTAGGATGGAAAAGATGTTATGTAAAATGACATATCAAGATATGTAAAGGAATCTTGTATACATAATATAAATGAACTTTTTAGTAAATTGATCCTTTTTTTGTTGATAGATAATGTTACTGAGAGAGACAAAAAATTCATAGAAAAAAGGATAAATATATCTAAAATGGTTAAGCCTCTATGCGGTAAGCAAAACATTTATGATGTTGCTACAGATATCTCAAACTAAATTCGTGGATACAACTCTCACAGTAATGGTGGTAATAGCTAGAACAACTATCAATATAAGAATATAACTCATCCTTAAGCTAACGTTCATTAAGAGCACTCGTGGATGCATATACATATATATACAAATAACAATGTATATATATGTATAGAAATTCTGCAATGGGAAGAATGGTGTTTTCAATGAGCATTTAGCATAACAATAGTTACTTTGAGAAATTTGTTCATTACTCTAATGATACGGTTATCTTAACAATTGGACTAATAGAATCATGTTATAAAAATGAGTTAAATCTTGGTCTCCAAACTTTTAAACAGATGCGGTTGGATACCTATAAGCTGAAAGATTCACATATGATTTTCTGTAACTTAAGTATGGAACTCTATAGTCTCAAGCTAGGAACAATTAGTATACACATATACATATATTATATATGGATGTATACATGTATAATATATGTATATTTGCACACTAATTTATATATATAACTATACACATCATAGACTATATGTGTACATATATATATATATATATATATATATATATATATATATATATATATATATATATATATATATCTAAACTCTCTGCGGGAAAGCATCCTCAGCTTTTTAGATATTAGTAATTCCTTCCATCTTACCATGCACAAGGCTCTTTGGATTAGCTCTATGATTTGAAGATGCATTTGGAGGCATACCACTTAATTAAGCCTGTATACACCATTGTACAGGCTGCATGGCCATATTGAAAAATTTAAAAAAGATGCTTTTGATGATTAAACATAAAGCTCAATGGATAAAAATGGTATCCCTTTCCTTACTATTTTTCACTTGATGTTGAATATATCGTAGATTGGTTATACTCATTGCACAATCTTCAGCTGAATTGGATTCAAAGACAAGAAAACTAATATATCCTAAGTATATACACATCAAACGGTGCAAGTATTTACATATTCATAATGCATGATGTATGTACCTTTTGCATTTTCTGGTAACTTTCAGGCCCTCTGGAGGCCTGGAGGCATCATTTGCTATGAACTGTAGGGCTTTAGGCATTTTTGCCTTATGTATTTGTATCTAAATATTCAATATAAATTATATATATAGATACATATATATCTTCTAAGCCCTGTTCATTCAGAACCCTTAAGGCAAACCTAGAGATTTAGTTATATTCTTCACATATAAATATACTGATATGTATAATAATATAATTCATGTGCTCTCACATTTATCCCTCTATGTGTTTATACATATGTATTTGCTCCTTGACATATATATGTAGTTGGCTTTGAGAACTTTCTTACACTTAGCCTTAGGAATTTGATTACGGAGATTATAATATAAAGATAGATGTATATATACTAGCAATAGTATATAGATATCTATATAGAGATACCTTAAGCCAAGACACATATACTTGCAATATTCAGTACTAGGTCTCCCTCTTATCTTTTACCCTTTAAGGTTAATATGTATATATAAAGGAACACGGTAAAATGAATTCCTATATTTGAACTTATATGAACAGCTAAATTAGGTGAAGTCTGTAAACTGGTGATGAGCCTCAAGAATATGGATATTTACTTATTGAAAATATTTTTTTAAAAATGCCATCATTTGGCAGGAAAAGCAGGCACAGACGGTAAATATATTTAGTCCAAAGGAAAGCATTAGAACAAAAGGTAATAAAAGGTATTTGTATGGATGATAATGATAGTATTTATCTTAAAACTGGGAAGTTAGTGATATTCTAAAATTTAGATATTGATAAATTAAAATGATTACTATTTCTCATGAAAAAAGGTATATGGCATATAGCAAGCTAAATTTTACAATGTTAGAAATAGTATCTTATTCCTCTTGATAAAGGTAATCTAAGGGGCACTTAGTTATAATTTACTCAAATGATGATATATGGTAAAAGATAGAGGAATTTTTTTTCTAATTGATAGAGATAAACAGTGGAAGTGGAAGTTTCTCTTGTCTAACATTTTTAGGTTAAAAGTTTCGTAAGGAAGAGAAACACTCCTCTTGTCCAAGGAACAAGTAGCAGAAAAAGAGCGCTAATGAAGATTATTACAAGCAAATAACGAAGATCCAAGAACAAATAATCAAATTCTTGATCTAAATGTATGGAAATGAAAGGTGTATACCTTCATACAACATCTCATGTAATGTAACCCTAAATATTGGTTTTTTAGCAGTGGGTATGCCCACTGAATGTTTATACGTGTATTAAAATCTTGATAGATATCGAGCCATGGGAATGCCCATGGAAATAATGTATTTTAACAAATCTCGACAATGTCAATTCGTGGGTGTGCCCACGTATAATTTGTATAAGTACAAGAGCTATGGTCCCGGGCAAGGCTGGAGGTTTTCTCAACCCCACTCTTTCCTACCAGCACCTGCAGCGAGCGGGGTCACACTGTAAAACTATTATTTATATTAATAAAATTCTTTCAGGGCTTCGACCTTTTACCGATAAAAAAAAAAAAATTAAAAAAAAAAATATATAAACATATTAAAAAATTAAATAATATTAATTTATTATTATTACAAAACTTTAAAAAAAATTAATTTTTTTTTTAAAACTAAAAAAATTTCTCCAATAATATTTACGATTCATAAAATCTAATTATAATAAAAAGTTTAAACTTTAAAAAGTTTAAAGTTGTTTTTGTTTAATTCAAAGCTATGTATGGTATTACCTTTGTCGGACGTGCAGTCACTTCACTCAGAGGTACGGTGGTAGTCTGCCAGAGGTATGATGGCCATGCTAATATGATGGGCATCCAGCCATATCGAATGATATGGCTAGATAGTCGTTGCCTACACATCTGACGTTACAGACTGCACAGGCAGACATCTTTAATGTATTGTCAAAAGAATTAGAGCATTGAAGTTAATATGTAATGCCCAACTTGCTCCTATTAACCGAGAAGATATCTTCTAAAATTGTGAAGATATCTTCTTAATTAAAACTGTCATTGACTGCAAATTTGAAGTAGGTGCACAATTACAATATACTACATTTACGCATTTAAATCCAACACCTTGGGTATGCATATGTACTTTTCTTCTTCACTCTTCTCATTAGGTCATTACTAGTATGGTACAAAATATTGTATTATTGCATATAGGTGGCTAGGACAAGTACAAATAGGTAGATAAAAGCCTGTCTCAATTCATCCTAACTTCAATTTATGTAGCACAAGTACAATTAGGTAGATTAAAAAGCTAAGTTGTTAGGGAAATCACAACTAGGTATGTAAATTGAAACTCTTTAGATTGAAAAAGGCAAAAAAGAAATTAGAGGAGGCGACCTAGTAGTCATCTTGACTACCTTTTCATATTTACAGATTCATTTTGTAAGTTGGATTTTGATGATTTTTTCGGTGTATTTTTGTATGTGAATTAACTGTTTAAAACTAAGGTTTCAGCTTATGGGTATTCATGGATCTTTCTGTAGAGATTTTTGAACACAAAGTGTTCAAAAATTAGACTTTTCAAAGTGTCACCTGATACCTGCTATGTTCTTGCACCAATAGTCATTTACTAAAAAATGTCAGTACTTGTGGCCAAATGTCCTAGTAGTCGTTAAAAAATATCCCAATGGTGGTGCAATGGGCCAGTTACTGAAAAAAAATATAAAAAATGATCGGCTATTAGTACATGTGTGATCGACTATTTGTACAGGTGTTATCATTTTAGGGGTTCCTTTAATATTAGAAATTGGGGGGTCAACATGAAAAAAAGGTCACGGTTATTGGACCCCCTACTGGTTACTAGGTCATCTCCCCTAAATTAAAAAAGAGTGACAAAAAGATAAATGAAAATAGTGATATTAAGAGAAGATGAAGTATACAATAATGAATAAGCATAGATATTAACTAGTACTTGCAGCCATAGGAGGCGCAAGAGAACAAACGGTATCCAAGTTGGGGTTAGGCATGATTAAATTTTGAAATTTTGTAGTAAAATAATTCAATATGTAAGTCTATATATGATAAGAATAATTAGCATTCATTTAATTGAAATTTGACATTAACCATATGTACAGATAGTCATATTTGTGGTTGATTGTCTTTAATAAATCAAGCACCCTTAATTTTTTTGTAAGCCAAATTAGTTATTAGTTAGTTAATATCAATGAATTTAACATAGCAATTGGAAAGTTTTTACGCCAACATGATGTTATATAATATTGAGAATATCTTTATTAATTAAATACTTGTTGTGTTTGATGTAAGCCATGGCATGGAAAGTTAATTTGCAATGTAGAACAACAAAGTTGAAATAGTATGACTTGTAAATAGTAGTGGGAAAAATTTAGGATTAAATCATCAACAAGGGTGAAGTGAATGTTAATGTTGTGTAAGTAGGTATATTAACATCTTGGTTTGTATAAATGTATCATTGTAGAATATTATGTTACAAGTATGTGTTAGAGTAATTTTAGCATTGATTTGAATTGATGTTGTAATTTTCCATTGGACAACTCAGAAGAAAACATGATGATATAATAATTATGAAAATATATTTATTGCAATGGGATCTTTTAGAAAAATTTGGAATAGTAAATAACATGTGTGAATTGAAAATTAGCATTATTTTGGGGTACTCGTATTTATGGTTGTTTTCATTTTTAAAATCGAACAAGTTTTATTTTTTATACATGAAAAATTAGTAATGAGTAGTTAAGCCAATAGGATTTCCCTCCTGACCGAGTTTGGCACCATACGCCCAATTGATTGTCTCACGTTGAACCCTGTCTCACGTCCTGAAACCGTGGTTTTCTAGTATGGAAGTGGTAATTGGTTTGGGTTTGCATACACGGTTTTTCTCTGCTAGAAACTTTGCAAAATGTGGAAGCGTAGAATAGGCCCTATCAAAGTCAAACTCCTAATATATTATAGAATTGAAGTTATGAGGTACGAAGGCCTCCCACTCAAAGAAATCAGCTACATCATAGTTGTAGTATAAGATATCTTTCTTCTAGATGAAAACAAAAGTTTCTTGCCAGATTTGAAGAATAGGGAAGGCATCAAGTTTGTAAATAGGCACCATTAATGACGCTTTGGTAGAGTATGTCCTAGCTACTTTTAAAGCATGTTCGGTATTAGAAGGCCAAGAGCCCCAATATTTCCCCCAAAACCTTCCCTTGGAAACTTCATTGCAAAGCCCGGCCATGGGAAGATCTAACAACATTCTATGTTGTTCTAGCGCACCCGATCTCATTTTTGGGAACCCTACTGCAATAGGAAGCCCTTTCGTTAGTTTGAATTATTTGTAATGCCTTTCAATTTTTAAGGCAAAGAATTTTTTTTTTTTGAATGTTGAAATGCCAACCATTTTAACCACCCTACGAAAACATAATATGACTTTGGAATTTTCGATATTTCAGAGTGCATTTCATTTTTCTAGGAGATCTTCACATTTGACAAACTTTTTATGTCATGTTTGATATAATCTTCGATATGAGATCTTACATCTAATATGAGAAATCAAAATCTAGTAGGAAATATATGTTATTTTTAACTTAATTAACAAGTTACATAATCAATTTAACGTCGAACAATTTGGGATAACTCTCAACTAGGTTTTGAACATCTAGATTTTATTCATGGTTGGCAGATTGATATGAATTTAAGCTATAAAGTTTAATTTGAACTAACATAAGAAAACTAAATTTCGTCAATTTTTATTTATAAAAAAATTGGGTCTCCTCTAGTTTTCTTTGCAAATATGAAGGGAAGCCTAACCCTTCTTGAAGAATACATTGTAAATATTGAGGGAAGTTGAAGCCAAAATTAGTCTCAATCCTTTCAAATTTCATGTATGTGAGACCTATCGCTATTGGAGCCTAGCACCTTCTCAAATGGTCGATTACACTCTTGGCATACGCCACAAAGGAAAAGCACACTCTGCGCTTATGGGTTTCACTTCTATTGGCATCCCCCATGACATAAATTATTTATTAGTTTTCAAGTCCAAAGATCATTTTTCTAAACAAACACCAAATCCAAACATACTGCCTTCTTGTATCTACACTTGTCTCGACTTAGAAAATAATAGGTAGCAATTCTGAGACTTGAAAAATTAATTTTTTCACCTCAAGTTGTTTGTTTTTACCATAATTATCTCCAATCAGGATAAGAATTGTTTTCAATCAAGAGAAGCTTGAAAGAAAGAGATTATTCAGAAACCTAATCAGTCAGAGAATAGTCCAAAATGGGCTTTCAATGCCAAGTATGAATGTCCATGCCTTTCAGACTCTTGTCATATTTTTATGTTTGTCTGCATTTCTATTCATTAAACAACATAAAACCCTTTATTTCAAAAAATTTCTTGCCTCTGTAGTGTTAGGAATAAGGTGTCTCAACCTTGGATAATTCCTATTCTTATTATTTGTTTTGTAAAATGTATTTTCTTGCAAATAATGTAATTAAGTGTGAGTGTACATGTCTAGTTGGCATGTTGATGTGTCACTCCACTTGATGTGTCGACATCTTGAATTGTGTGTAAGGAGATTATGGCTGAAACGGTTATGACGAATTCCTATGACACGTAAGAGCTATTTCTAGGAGATTTCAATGGCAGTTGAAGACATGCAAGACATGTGGCAACTGATAAAGTTGAGTACTTTACACTCTTCCACAATCGTGGGGTTCCTATTTTCTCAGAGAATGGTAAAACCCTAATACAACTATCCTTGGAAGTTGCCCTAAAAAGGAAGCACATGATATAAGTGTTTTTTAGGGGTTACAGGAAAGGATACAAAAAGAGTGTGTTGTTGGTATGATCTGGTGCTACTGGATTTGTCTTAGAGTGTCGATTGTCTCCTGAAAGAACTTGCATTGCAAGTGTGTTGTAACCATTGTGTTGAAGATAATACATTGTGCAGGTTTTGGAGTGCTGGGGTTTTTTACCGAAAGGTTTTCCCCAGGGTAAATCATTGTGTCATTCTCTATTTTCTGTATGCATGGTATGTGGCTGCAATATCATTTGTTAAAGTAGTTAACGAATCTGAAATTGTAAGGATTTACAAGAATTTGCACAATACTTTCCTTTAGAGATTAGTGTAGGAAGTTGTTTCCGCACCTGAGTTTCCTTACATGTAGAACTATAAACTTCAAAGGTTTAAAATCTCAAACTTATGCTGAGATGAGCTTAGTCTGAGGTGTGTTTTGACTGCCACCTGTATCAAAACACCTCAAGACTTTAGAATGGTAGTTTGGGTTGCCCACATCATCAATTCCACTGATTACCATTTCAATGGTTGTTAGGTAAATGTCATGTTAGGTATTTTCACTTAAAATGCCGCTAAATTTAGAGGGAGTAGATTTGGTACAAAGTCGCTCCCTTTGGAAATACTCTGTCGCCTACCCCTATTTCTTGTATCTTCTTTCCTGCCCCAAACCTTTCAATTAGTTCATCATTCACCACAAGTCCTTGGATGTTGGGGATATTGATTTTTTACAATCCTCACTTTACCAAGGGCCAAACCCCATAACATAATAATCTCTAACATTTAACATGATAATCATTATATAAATGACCTCACATATAATATGTGATACATAAAGTCAGTTCACCATTGTCACCACTAAATAGTTGTTTGGAGTCTAAATGCTTAGTCAATATCATTCATCATATTAATCTTAGGTTTTGATTTTATTTATCATATTATATAATATTTAATATTTTTTACAATTTTAAATAAAGAAATGAGTTTCACATATATAAGAATATAGTTTTAAGTCTCTATGAATCATAGGACTAAAAAAAGTTAATGTGAGAATTTGAATGTAAATTTTTAACATAAATTATTATTATATAATTATTATGGTTTTTCATATAAAATACCTTTTTTTTATTTAAAATCTCTTAATAAGGAAGAAATTAAGATTTCTTTACTTCCCTTAATTTAAAAAGAGATGTGTAATTTTAAACAACTTCAATTTTTCTAGCTAGTCCTCCTTGGACAAACAATAAACCTATTTATATAAGAAAAAGGTCTCATAATTGTACAAGTTCTTATAATTATTATAATATTTGATCATGTGGGCATTAGTAAATAAACTAATTTTATTTGAAATTTATTTGTAGTATAATTTTATTTCCTTATAAGTTGAAATGCAAGACATATCACCAAGGAGCTAATCAACCTTTAAAATAAAAATGTTCAATAAATTGAGTACACTTGTTTGTAATTATATAGGAACATTTAATTTCATATAAAGTTTTGTAAAAATAATGATATGGCATAAAGTATATTCAGTTACTATGTATGAGTTTGAAATGACATTCAAACATTCTAAGGGTAGATATGTAAAAGCTATCATTAAATGTAACACATATATTTTCACTATTAATACTCAAATACAATTCATTTAACAATATATAATGTTTCTATACAATATTACATCTCAACAACTTCTTATTATAGTATATCTAATTATTAGTCTGTTTATTATGTTGAATGACCAGAATAATTAAAAATATAGTGTAAAACTAATTTTAAAGATTTGAAGTTTGAGTCTGTTAGTGAACAGATTTTATTTCTCCTAAAAAAAAAAAATGAATGACTCCTTAATCCCAATACAAAAAGAAAATTGACACTGATAATTGAGTTAGCCTCTCACGACTACACTCTCATCTTCAAAGGAGCTACTACCTTCTATCAAGATCAATCTTTGAAAACCTTTATTATAAAAGAATCATATTTGGAAAAACACTTTAAACCAAAAATCATGAAAGGGTGGCAACATTCCATTATGAATTCATAATAAAATGCTTAAATTTTTTGAAAGAGATTCAACTACCATAAGTCCACTGACTTAGATCTAATCAAATAGACTTTCACAAATACCGATTCAACCTAAGATCATATTTTTAAAAGATAACTGATAAAACCCCAAAACATATGCATAGATCAAAGTAGTACTAACATTCAATTCCAACTAAAATTAAAAGCCATACATTTCATCAGACCAATTGATCAGTACTAACATTCAATTCCAACTGAAATTAAAAGCCATACATTTCATCAAACCAAACGATCAATGAAATCACCATAATCTTCTATAAACCAACCGATATTATATTTGTATGCCAAGAGTTTTCACATTATAAAAGAAGAGAAAAATTGAAAGGTGACATAATGTTTTTAAAATGAGAGAACCGACCCCGTAATGGTCATAAAAAATTATATATATAGCCACGTAGGGATATTCTATTTTTAGTAACTGATTGTCCTTGAAAATAGCATGAACTATGATTAAGCTATGAAAATTTAGAACTATCCTCTAGGAATAATTGACCGATTGGTCATTCCTAACTGTTTTATCTTTAGTGGCTTTGGTGGCATCCAATGTAGCGCTCCATTCCTCAAAAGATGACGAGAAGTTTGCAAGCATCTCATGTTTCCATGTGCCAATGGTCTCGAACCTCTATTCCCAAATGTCCTTGCAGTTCTTCATATGCTCAAGCTTTTCCTCAAGAAACTTCATTTGTTTATAGCTGAGAATCACCAATGACTCTATTTGAGCAATCGCTGCAAGGTCCTTTTCTTCTATATCCTTGGTTGTCTTCAGGCTTTTCATCATTTCCTCATAGGAGGCCAGCATCTTATCAATATCAATTTTGGAACCTTCTTCATGCTCAATTAGTTTACCCAGATAGTCAATATGATTCTTCATGACTTCCTTTACACAATTCAGTGCTTTGATGAATTGAGTGGATTCTTCAAAAACATGCTTGCAGAGTGCATTTTTCCATTATACATTCACTTCAGTCACAAACAAATAATTTTAAACTCCAGGTACAACTCTTTCTGCAAGAAATTTGTCCATACCATAGGTATAGACCTCTTCCATATTTATCACCACTATCTCCAACCAATCTTTTCCTTCTTTCATGCTTCATTTTTTGCGTCCATTACTGCAATTAAAGTGTTAGACCTTTTGAATAAATCACCAAAGTCATGAGTGAATTTAGTGACTTATTTGGTGATCTTTTCCATCTAGATGAAGAAAGTCTTAGTAGATATTGACCCGTCCTTTTGAACTTGATCTAGGAACTTTTGATTATATGGGGACTTAACATCTAAGTCGATAGGAACCACAGACAAGGGTTGAGGAACATGGCTCTGTAGCTATTGAATATACTTTTCCATCTCACAAAGAGCTTGTTTCAACTTCATCTTGTCTTCAAAATCCTTCCACACCCTATGACTAGTCTTTTTATTAGCTGAGTTCAAGATTTTTAAATCAACATCCCTTGTAGCTAAACCCAGATCTACTTTCTCCACATTGAAGTCTTGTTCAGTGACCTCTTCGCTAGTCTTGTTAGAATTGGTTTTAAATATTTTTTCAATCCAATGACCTATCTTTGAATCCAAATCAAGAATGGATTCTATATTTGGCCTTTTTACTCTTGGTTTCTTCCCCAAATACTTACTAACTAGGTACCCTACACGGGTTGAAACAGGGACAATACTTTGTTTCTTACTCATTGACAATTCTAACCAGTTTGGATTTTTTGGGGTACTAGTACCTACTGGGGTCTCTGTAGCTAGACTATTAAGTATTCCTAGGTCTTGTTGACCTTCTCCCTCTCCCTATCTTTTAGTTCCAGAGATATTACCTGGAGTTCTGTCCATCTTGGATTCTTCTTGAAGCCCTATATTGCCTTCCTCTGTTTCTGAATCAAGAATAATATAGGGGACATTGTGAGTCTTTTATGTTCTCCTACTCCTAGTTCTAGTGACTCTTACAGGTTTGTTGAGGACTCATTTTTGATCTTTAGGAAGGGCTACTACTCTAGTTCATGTTTCACCTGCAGGAAGCAATTTTTCAACTTTATCAGTATGTACGGGTGAGGATTCAATTTTTGAAATTCTGGCACTTTTTCTAATTTTTGATATAGTTGTTCCTTTCTTTTTCCTCTTATTCTAGTCTTTAAGCTATTTTTTTAATTCTTTTTAATATATCTTGTGACAGAGCATTCACATCCTCAATCTCATTCTTCCTCCAGTCTATCTCCCTAGCAACTACATCGTTATTTAATTCTACATACCCATATTCTAACACATCTTCTTCATCTTCAATTTCAAGCCCCTTAATGTTAAAATACAAAAGGAGGAAAACAATTTGTCTCAAAGTAAATCTGGAATGTAGCCTCCTTTCTACTTCTATTTCATTAACACAATTAGACCAGTAATCTTCTAACTTTGGTGGATGGAGAAAAGTAGCATCAATCTTGAAGTAACTCACTACAAACTACTTACTGTCAAAATATTTCCTATTCTGATAAGACTTGAAAGGTTCATTTATCTCAATTCTATATCCAAGGAAGATATATCATGCATCAATCTGAAATGATAGTGACCTAAGTCAATGGGAAATGGGGAACTGGCTCCTCTCCTGAGTCTATATTTCTTCTCTACTTGAAGCAAATGTCTACAAACCTCCAACAAAATACATTTGCCTAGGTAGTACCTTGGGAGTTTCAAGGGTTCCCCGCTAAAACCTCCAACTCTGAGATAACTAAAAGTTGGGAACTGGACATAAAAAACTGCCATAAATCTTTACTAATTCCATGGCTTCTTTAGACAACCTGTAATTAATATTTCCTCTTAGCTCAAAGATGAGTGCCTTAGCTAAGAAAACATCTCTGACTCTCTGAAAATTCTCAAGATTCCTGCTCCTCTGGAGCAGGGGATGGTACTCATAAATGGTCATGTCTTCTCTCCATAGCTCATGTGGAAAACCATCCCAATTTTTACAAACATCAAGAATATAAAAGAGATATGAGGACATATAAAAGCTAGATTCCTCTGCTATTTGGGAAAAATTCTCATGGAGTTGTCCTGCAATTACTTCAACCTAATCAACATATTTCCCTTCATCCAAGATAGCTTGAATAAATATGTACATCCATTCTTGCCAAAGAGTATCACTAGACTTGCCTCTTACTATGTTCATCATCACCACCATATCTCAAACATCCATGATCAAATGATCTTTCTTTAAGGGTTTTAGAAACTGGGAACCTCCATTTTCAGGTTTTAACACCCAATCTCTAGCTATGTTGCTACTAGAGTCCTTCCTATTCTAGTAAAACTCCTCCCAAGCCTTTTTAATGCTCCAATCACCATAAGTTTTTCTCAGGGGAATTCTCAGGGCTGACATGACTATCTGTCTATTCATTGACACTAGAACATCACCATAAGAAGTGAAAATACACCTACTTGTCTTGTCATATCTATTCCGACACTCCATCACTAATTTTGGTCACAGAGTCACTTCAGGAAAACTAGTTGCTTCTAAAAACCCACTTTCTGCAATTTTAGCAGCCATTGTCACATTCTCTACATTCCTTAACCTACGAATAATCTCCCCTATGTCATCATCTACTAGGGTTTTATCCCATATTTCTGGGAGACAACTACTTATGGGAGAAATTTATTTTTCTTTATAAATTTAAATTTGGAGGTCAACATATTAGGATTGGACATGGCAACTCCTAACAGATAAGATGAAGCAATTACAACATGAAAGACCTAACACTTCTTTCTTGAACATACAATCTTAAACCAGAAATAAAATACCAAGGGAATTTTTGTGGACTCACCATTTCTTTGATCTTGACTTCATGCAATTTACCTCGCTATTCTTCGTCTCTACTTACCGTCATCAAAATAGTTTCTTGCACAAATAAAAGATAGAGGGAAGATAATTAAATACACATACACTTGGGTTGCCTTTTCCATAATCATGAGATCCTGCCATGAATTAATTATGCTCGCTACAAACATCCTATCATATTTTCTCTATCTCTGCACAATCTGTACTTTGGCTGATCCGACACCAATCTTTACATATTATCAACCATTTCTTGGAGATACGAAAATATTTGGCACGAGCCGCTTGTATTTATTAATTATTGCATTTTGAATTTTGAACTTTGAACCATGACTAATGGGGTTCAAGGTTCGTGATTCATAATGCTTCAATTAATTTGATGCACTTCACAGCTGGGACTAACTTCATACATGGTGCACAAAATATTTTGAACTATGAACCGAAAAAGAACAATTTCAAAATTCAAAATCGCAAAATCCTGCGACATTGGACAAACAGAGATGAAGGACATTGAGCTTCTTGGGACCGAGTGCGTATTGAATGTTGAACTTTGAACCACATAGATGAAGGTTTAGAGTTCAAGATTCAAAATACTTGTAGACACCTAAAATTGACCAGGTGTATCTTAAACATTCAAAATTGTAAAGCTCAGCCAAATGCCTCCAATCTCATCTCAATGCAA
Source organism: Thuja plicata (assembly GCA_018584345.1). Lineage (NCBI taxonomy): Eukaryota > Viridiplantae > Streptophyta > Pinopsida > Cupressales > Cupressaceae > Thuja > Thuja plicata. The sequence continues at coordinate 566,252 of MU228182.1, read as the reverse complement.
AACAAATGGATCAGATCAAATAGACATTTATCAAAACAAATGGAAAAAAATCAAATCAAATTAAAAGATCAAATAATCATGAAATCAAATAATTAAATTCAAGCCTGAAAGGGATTAATCAAAATTATGCAATTGATTTTAATTAATTAATTATATAGTTCAAATCAAAAGGATCAAATCCAACCCATTCACCCTTCCATGGCTAAATTAATTAAATGATTGAGTTATTTAATTCCTAATATCTTTGAGACAACCAACCAACTTTCCCTCCATTTGAGAACACCTCAAAGCTTTTGACTTAACCAAAGTTTGATCATGATCAACTCACTCTACCCCCTACCCTTGGGAAAATGCTATAAATACAAGCCATTTCATTTGTGTTTGGGATCCAAAATTTTCAAGAGAAAAATCATCCTTATTATAGGCATATGGAGAGCATTTGAGAGCTTTTTGATCACATTTCAACATTTGCATAACATTTAGTATATCATGTTTAGGAGCATTTTTTGTTTTCTAACATATCTTGGAGCATTTTGAGCTATACTAGAGCATTGTTTATCATTTATTTCTCATTGTAGGATTTTCCATGGGAGAGATTAAGAATGATAGCTCTCTTAACAAAGCTTAGATAGAGAACCATGAGATGATATGGATTTTTAGCTTCAATTCTTAGATTAAATAGCATTTTTCTTTCCATAGAGTTGCTTATTATCCGAATTTCATGAAGGTGTTAATATTACACACACAAATGACACCCACCGTGGGGCTCGAAGCCTCATTTCTAACATTTTTATCATAATATTTTGTGTGTTTTAATTTGTTCTTGGTGTTATTTTGCAGAAAATAGGAGAAGAGCCACCTATGCGATATTCAAAGCCGCCTATGAACAATAAAATTCTACTTACGGAGCTTCTTTTATCTCCGTCTTTCATTCTTCAGCCACATGCTAAATAAAGTGTGTTGCCTACTAGATAAAGTGTGTTGTCGGCTAGATAAAGTGTGCCGCCTGCTATTTTTCAAGAGCCGCCTACTAGCAAAACTCGGCCGCATTTTACACTTTTTGTGCCGCCTGTGATTTGTTAAAAGCCACTTAATAGGATTTAAAATCCACGTAGAAAGTTTCTATTTATGCTTAGCAACATTTAAATGTTGCCTTTTAGCTGTTAAATGTCGCGTAAAGGTTTCTACATTAAATCAGGTTTTTATTGATTTACTCACTATTTTAACTCTCTGTGTTTTTCTGTCCCGCAGATGAAAAATCACCCAAAAGTGTAGAGACCAGAGAAGCGGGTCACAAAGCTTAGCAAAGAGGTTAGAATCAAGACTAAAAATGACAAACAAATACATCCAGCAATATTTTAGAAAGTTTATTTGAGGAGGAACACTTATATGATCACTACATTAAAGTGTTTTTTGCTTACAAGAGAAAATTTCCTACTCTTTAATTGATTTTCATGCCTAGTTCTTTAAGATTTAATTCGATAAATTTTCATTAAAAGAGCTTTTAGGAGGGAATTTGTCATTTTAGTTTTCTGATTTTTCTTCACTTTGCCTCTCTTTGTGTTAACTAACTTGTTGGAGGAGCCGGAGTGGGAATGATCGCCACTAGGTGAGTGGAAAATAAGCCAAAACACTCAAAAATGTGCCTAGCCTTGCTAGCTTCAAAAACCAGGTATTTATCTAATCAAGCTTGCATTTCTTAACTTGTGGCAAATTCTTTGAATCTAGCATAATTAGGTACACCCTACTATTTTCCGTTCAAACAAGACATTAGTATATAATCTCAACTTTTCGAAGTTGATCAAAAAGACAAAAGTGTCAAGTTTGGGTGGTAAAAAGAAAGGGAGGATTAATTGAACCACACATCTCATTTTTAAGAACCTCCTTGTCAAGAGGTTGAAAATGAACAATTTTGTTTGAGGTGTTTGGAACAAAGAAAGACAATAGGGATATGCTCTTCACTCTTTGAGTGAATCAGATTCCCAAACTTGTTGGACTGAGTTCAGTTTTTGCTTTTCATATTCATGCTAGCTAAATAGAGATTTAAAGGGCTTACCTCCCGAGAATTGCCTTACAAGGACGGTGAGAGGGAACGACCCAAAGTGGGAGATATTCACTTTTACCGTGATGTCGTCTGACCCACTATAAATAAATGCACTTTGCCTTAATTGGAAAGTGACTAAGACTTGTGCAAGCCATCCTCACTTCCTCTAGTAGTCCTTCGGGATTGCGCAAAATCATACTTTTGTGTGTGTGGGAAGCCCGCAATGGGGTAAAGGATCTTGTCAAGATTTAGACTGGAATAATTTGAGACCTTGATAAAGTACCTGACCTACCTTTGTAGAGCCATTATTAAAAGCCAAATTTGTTGACTTTAAGGTAGACTGTTTGGAAGACATTCTTGTACAAACCTGTAAAAAAATCTGAGAACATACAATTTTAGTGTGGTTTTAGGGATATGGTACAACTTTGATGTGTGTGTTGAGCTTGTACTCTATTTTCATGCAAGAATCTTTTTTAACAAATCTGATCAAATCCCTTAAATTTTTAAATCCAAAAAATTAAAAAAATTTGATAAAATCAACTTTGATCAGCAAAGTGTCGCGTACTACTATTCCAGAGCCACGTACAAACAACTTTGGGCCACTTACAAATCATAAAATGCCACTTGAAAAAAATTCAACAGCCATGTAAGCCACTGGAAAGTGCTGCGTATAAACATTTCAAAACTGCCTATCAACAGGCAAATGTTGCCTGCTCACTACAGAGCGCCGCGTACAGTGATTCCAATGACCGCGTACTATTAGTAAAAGGATGCCTACATGTAGGTAAGAGCCACATAGAAATTAAAAAGGGAAAATAGTGGGTATATACCAAGGGGTTGAAAACAAGAAAATTCCTTTTTTGGATACCCTTTTGGATGTTTTACCTCTATGAATACTTAACTAGATCAAAATTTGCCATTATTGGGCATTTTGCAAATTTATCCACAGATTGATAGTTTACGTGAGTTAAAAACCTAAGATCTTCTTTTGATATATGTTAATGTCAGTTTTTACTCAATCCCATTATATCAAGACTACCCTACAACCAGACAGATCTTATCTAAGGCAAGAGTGTCCTTTTTTGGGTGATCCTTTTTCTTCAAGACCCTTACAAGAACCCATCAAAGAAGCAGAACTAAGAATGTGTTTCCCATTTGGCCATATAGATCCCAATCAGATCAATCATGTGAACAAGGATATGAACAAACAAGAAAATTTTGATCCTAACAACAAAGGATCCAACAACAATACCAATGGAGGAACAAACATCGACCCTAACAATCAAGGGATGAACAATACCAACAATGGGGGCAACATTGACCCTAATGATGAGGAGTTAATCGATGAAAAGGTTAATGAGGCTATGCAAAGCCCTTTCTTCATGAAACTTATGGAAAAGGTGTTAGAAAAAGACAAGGAGAAGTACTTCTTAGACCTAGCACAAATGGGTCTCAAACTTCCACACGATTATGATGTCACCAAACTCAAACAAGAAGAAGTTGAGGCTAGTCCCATTGACATCATGAAAAAACAATTCCAACTTTTCTAGATGCAATTGGACACAATAAAACAAAGTGGGGCTCCTAAAAAATTTTCTGTCGAAGCTTTGTGTCCATTTCCATTTGATAAGTCTTTAATCATGATCCCATTTCCCACAAATGCTATTTATCCTAAATATGAAAAATATGAAGGAACATTTGATCCTCAAGATCACTTAAGGGAATTTTGTACCCTAAGTCTAGAGTTCATGCATGACACAACTTACCTTATGAGGTTATTCCCTAGAAGTTTGGGAGGTATGGCAATGGAGTGGTGTTATGCCCTGCATTCCCGTCCCTGCATTTTGTGTGAAAAATGTTGGGTCCCCCTTTTTTGTTTTTGCTTGCGGCTTTGCCTTGTCTTTCTTTCCCTTTTTGTTTTCTTTCTCTGAGATTTTCTTCCCCCGGTGTGGTGTTTTGTTCGTTTGGTTTTCACCTCCGGGACTCTGGTCCCGGAGGTTGTCTTTCGTTGGAAACCAAATTTTGGACTCCGGGATTCTCCGCCATGATGTTCTTAAGGACATCATCGCAAGGAATCCCCGCGCCCAGATTCTGGAGGTTTTTCTTGTCTGGAGATCGCCGGAAGGAGGAGGATTCCCTTTTTACCGTGGGTATAAATATAAATTATCTGTCACTTTCATACTTACCATGATTAAAGCCTCCAAGCACTTAGAGAAAATTAGAAAGCGATTTCAAAGTGATTAATAGAGAATTTGCAGAGAGTTTGTGGTAATCAGCGCTTAACATTTCCAGTCATTCTCAGGCAATTGCAAGTGCTTCATGGTGGTGATTCTGACCGTTTGACAACTCAAGCTATTGCAGAGCTCCCACAGTAACCCTTCTCTTTCCTCTGCCTTCTGCGTCCTCAGGTTGGTGTTTCCATTTTCTGCTCTGGTTTTCTTCCTTTTTTGTTTGGTTTTTGCTTCGTCTTGTTTGTGTTGTCATTTCTTTGTTTGGTTTGTTATTTTCTGGTTCTGCTGCCCGTTGGTGGGTTGGCTCTGCCCGAGGGTTGTCCACCCTCTGCGCAGAAGTGGTCCATCTATAAATAGTGTAAATAGTTGTATATATGTGTTTCTACCTTGTCTAGTTTTCTTGTGGGCGTCGTCCCATGTTGTATATTCATGTATATGT
>MU228182.1:544526-561488 GCA_018584345.1 Thuja plicata | reverse complement strand
CCATGTTGTATATTCATGTATATGTGTGTATAACTGTATATGACCTCTATATATCTCCTTATTTCTATGTATATATCCCTCAACTCCATGTATATCCTTTCAGGTGGCTTGACAAGCTGGTCAAGTCACCTCTGTTTCTGGTTTTTCACCTCCGAGCTCACTTCGAGGCAAAAAACCACCTGTTTGAAACTCGGCTCTCGGTTGGTTTCAAACAGGCAGTTTTCTCAATCCTCCATCAAGCCTGTCAAAACTTCATTTATGTCCCATGCACACAATCAACTCCAGCCAAGTGGCTTTCCTTTTTTGCACGTTCGGACAGTTGGTTCCACCGTCATCGCCATAACTTACATTTAATACCTACGCACGTGGTGCCCACGTGGGCTCGATGACTTGGCTTTTTGTGTGTCCTCACCAACGGTCATTTCTCTGAGTTTTGGGTCTCCTACCATTCTCCATCCTATGTCTTTTCCAAGTGTGATAAAATTCCCCAAACTCGGATGTTCGATAAGATCTTAAGTTTACAATGTGCTCTGCTTTTCGGTTACCTTTACATGATACTAACTTTTCAGGAAAGCAAACATCACGGTGGTAAGTTCTCCGGACCCCAGAATAATTATTTAGATAACCATGTTCTGACGGTCGCTTTGCCTTGCATGTTCCCGGAGTTTAGTTTCCAAACATGTCTGAGGCATCTGCGTCATCCCCGCCCGAAAGTCTGAAATTACCAACTGCAGCAGAGACTAGGGCGGTTGTAAAGTCAAACATGGAGAAGGCCCTAGAAAGGCTGCCCCTCACCATGAAATTTATGCAAGATAATGTCATTGTGGGCTCAAAGATTGAGTCCAAGGTAAAACTGATGATCGACACCAATGTCAGAACTTGGGCAGAAATACAGACCTTGGTGAAAGTAATGCACATCCAGTGACAGGCTGGAGACCAGGTAGCAATCAACGTCGGGGGCTCTGAAATCCTCTGGGCAGCTTGCTTCCTGTGCTCTATGCAATCTCCAGAGCTTATCCTAACACGTGCAAACAACTACAACTCCTCTGTCCAGGCCGTTATGCTGGCAGCCGCAGAGCCCACAGGATACCCCACTCCACTAGTGTCCCTCTATCCAGTTACATTTCGGGCAAGCCTAGGGATCCCACAATTTGATAGGGCCACAGTGGTTACAAGGACCAACGCCCTGACTCAGTTTACACAACTGGAGGACACTGCCCGGGTATATATGAATACCCACTGGCTTAAGGCCCCAAAGAGGGACCCAAAGAGAATGAAGATAGAGATTTCCCACTCTGAATTCAAGGAGAGCATCCACATGGGGATAATAGCATTAGCCTGGGTCTTTGGACAACCCTCCGCCCAAGAGTTTGCCAAATGGATGTACTATTTCCTCCTCGGTATCTCCACCAAGGGAGAATTCTTCGACTAGGCCACAATAATTTCTAACCATGTCGACTCCTAGTTCTAGCAGTTGAACTGGAAGAAGTTCTATATGTCTTCTTATGTTTTCTGGGCCCTGGCACAGTAGAGGCCCCATTCTCGTGGCCTACTTACTGACGATGTACTTGGGATTGGCCGGGACAAAAGGCACTGTGGGACCATTTCCCACAGATTCAATGGGAGGCCAGCTTCCCCAGCTTCTGCCGGGTAAACGACGCATTCGTTTACTACCATCTGCTTACACCCACCCGGGATGCTGGATACCACCTATCTACTCAGGCGATGAAGCTAGTCCATCATTATGGACATTACTATATTCAGTTCCAACAGCACACATACATTAGGGTCACCGGCTTCTCTAGGAAACCCTACTTGTTGCCCAGACATTGTGGGGACAAGATCGTACTGTTGGAATATTACAGGCAAATAATGGAGGTGCATGCCTTCTTTTCCCTTAAGAAGATCCCCAACATCCCATTCCCAATCACCTGTGGGGACTACATATGCAGTCTGGCCACCATGAAAGAGGCAGACATTGAGCTGAAAAGTTATAACTTACAAGAAGTTTACCTAGCACGGAAAAATTTTGATCCGCATGGAAGAATTGCAACGGTAATGCCACGGGCTTAAGAGCCCCATCGCATACACATGGAGGACTTCTAGGTAGAATGCCAAGATGACGTGGAGGTGCGCAATAGGTATTTCATCAGAATGACAGCCGACATGATGCAGAAGCTAAGGCTCCAAAAGTTCTTTGCAGACTTCTCAGACGTCGCCCCCACCATCGATCCCCAGTACAAGGAAAAGGGAATCGATAAAAAGGCCCTTCCACCAGTAAACTAGGCCGGCCAAGAGGAGCCCACAATTGAAGACTTCACTCAAGAGGTGGTCGAGAGAAGCCATGGCTATTTCAAGAAGGTGTGCCCCGGGAGTACCTGCCAAGCAGCCCAGCCAGCGCCAAAGTTAACTCTGCCGCCGGTACCAAAAATGACCCTGGGGGCCGAGGCTTCTTCGCAGGGTGTAGACAAAGGAAAAAGGATAGACACAACCCCTCCTACACAAGAAGTCCCCATCATAGAACAAATAAAACAGTCGGTGGCAGCCTCCCAACAAATGAGGGAGCAATTAATAACGAAGCTGGCCACTCCACCACTTAGAACCGGGCCACTTCGTCCCTCCTCCTCCCCGTCATTGGCAGCCTTAATGGTGAAGGCCATGGGAGTGGATCCCTTAGAGGTGGCAGCAATAAGAGATGCGGGACCTCCTTTGGTTATCTGGAGGAAGAAAAAGCTTAGCAAAAAGCCTAAGGAAGAACCAGAGCCAGAGGCCTCCTGACCCCAAGAAGTGGAGATCCTTTCTTCCAGTTCCCCAAAATAGGAAAAGGAAATAGAGCCTGCAGAGGTCCCAACCAGTCCCCCTCCATAGGAAGAATTTGATGTGTTTGCAACCGATGAGTTCGAGAATTTGTAAGGGGACAATACACAAGCATAAATAGAAGTCCCGGGGATAGAACAATAGGCTGCAGACCAAGAAGACTTGGAACAGGAACCTGTACAGGGACAAGAGGAGTAGGTGGAAGAGAAAGAGCTAGAGCCAGAGATTATCTCTCAGGCTCAAGAGATGCAAGGTCCGGGAGTGGACCAACTAAAGCAAGGTGAATAAAGGGCATTCGCTGGGGGAACCAGACCTCCAGGAATAACCGTAACCCCAGCCACCACGTTCCAAGGGCCACTCCCGGGAGCGATCTTTGGGTAGGTGATCACGGCAGCCCAAACTCTAAATCTTGGCCCAACACCTCCCCTACTGCCAAAAGAGGTGCCAATTAAGGAGGAATCCCCAACAGAAGAGGTAGAGCAACAAGAGGAGCATCTTGAAAAGGAAATCCCCGAGGAAGCCTACCAGGGTCCAGACCCAGTGATAGACATATAGGACAAGGCTGAGGAGATGGAGATTGAAGAAAATGTCATTGCAGAAGAAGTTGGGGCAGGGAGAGGAACGTATGAGGTCCATGTTGTTGAGGAGCAACAGCTACAGGACACTGGGGAAGAATCGGGAGAACAAACCCTTACAAGAAGGCCACCCCTACCACCTTAATGGCTGATAGAGAGTAGGAAAAGAAAAGCTCAGTCCGCTCCTATGATTCCTCTCTCCCTGGCCGAAATGATGGCCCAAGTTCAGGCCCCGCCAAAGGATAGAAAGCCCAGACAGTTCACTCTTCAAACTGGGCCGGGCGGAGAAATAGTTGCCATTGTGGCAACACCTCCCCCAGATGCCGATGAAGCAACCGCAGATCCCGCAGACTACAATGTTGCAGAGGTGTCCCAAGGAAAAAGGGGAAAGCAAGGTGAGGTAGACTTGCTAAAGGAGGCAGCAAGGATAATGGAAGCCCGATATGAGAAAGAGGCCCAGAGGCTCAAGGCTAAGAAAGAAAAGAATGCAAACCTTATGGGGTTGCTTACTGAGCTGGCCTGACCCAGCAATGCTGCTCCTCTAGAGACCTCCACGTCAGAAAAACTACCACAGAGTGACATAGACTCCCTGTGAGTAATGAAAAAGAAAGCCCAAGCAGTGGATGAGTGGGTCGCCCTATAGATAGGAAACACTCAGCGTTTCCTGGCGTCCACCCTCCCAGATCTATATATGGCCCGACAGGTTATTCATCAGGAGGAAGCGCTTATTGAGCAGTGGGAGAGTGACGCTGAAAATTGCCAAGCATGGAAGGTGGAGCTTGAAAAGCTCCTTGCCTTGAGAGAAGATATAATTTCTGAATCTAGAATTCTGGGTGAGGAATCATTTGATTTTGTAAGAACCCAGCACTCCAGACTTGACCTTACATTGGAGGTAACCAAGCAACTGGTAGGGTCCTTGCAAGAAAAGGTAAATGCTGTAAAGTATTCTTCTAATTTATATAAGTCTTTTGTAATAAAGGCTTCTGGGGCTGATCCCCTTAGCACAGATACATATACCCCTGAAGATTCAATTTTGGAGAGTTTTGATGAAATAATGAAGTCCCGATATCAATCCCTAGAGGGGATAGATGGGGCCCAAATGGCAAAGTTAACCAACATGATACTCAAAGGTCATGACGCGGCAAGGATGGCAGATGAATTCAAAGAGAATGTTCCTGAACTCGGGGAACAATTTGAAATGGCCAAGCACAGAAGAGCCAGCCTGAAGGATATAGATGAAGATGGCATCTCCCGCCTCCTCCAGGCCTTCAATGATAATAAGCAACCTTGAGCTTTCTCCGGGGGCTGGGGAGAACTTGAGTGTTGAGTATTCTTTATTATTTTGGGGATGCAAGTTCCTAGATCCTGGAGTCCCAAATCCAAAATTTTGTATTCTTTAAAGTGATCCGTGTCCCGGTCCCCGAGGCCGACTGGTCACTTTCAGAAGTGTTTAATAAAGGCTATCAGAAGGGTGTTGGCTACATCAAGGGGCGTCGGCTTGGCAGTTGGTTTTCTGACAGGGTGGTCTTGTCGAGGTGCCACTCAAGGGTACACCTGGCACATTGGAGACAAGGCACCACATTTCCTATTTATGAGGCATGTAGCCTTGGTTCTCGAGGGACCTACTTTCTTCTTTCTCCTTTCTGGCTCTCTTTTTGAGACTGATTCTTTCGATGTATATTCTTGTCTTATTCTTCTGACCTGGCAGACCTAATCCATCTCCAAGTCTCTTGTAGGTTGGTGTAGGTAGTACCGGCCCCCAAAAATTATATTTTATTGGAACATAATGTAAAATAGGGTTAGGGTTAGAAGAGAGTTGTATAAATAGGCAGACCGGCCCATTTCCAAGGGTTGGCAAAATTGATGATTTTGTTGTCCATAGCAATAGCAAAGTGATTTCTCTTTTTCAAGTTTTAGAGCTCAATGCTCCATTGTTCTATTCTCAATAGTTAGATGCTCCCCTGGAGCCACCATTGTATCACGCACCAGTGCTTGCTGGAAAGGATATTTATAAAGAAGGAAGAATTCTTGGCAATGATGTTGTTGGCATTCCTGCTTCTGAGTTAATGGTATTTCATGTTTTAATGTTCCATATGTCTTCTACTCTGACATGTTAAAGTAGATTAACGACCTCTCTTTCCCTCACCACCAATGGAGTTCTAACTCATGGTTACGTATTTCTTCGGTATTTAGTGTAGTCTATCAGAGTATTATTAATGTTTTGGATGTTCAAACATGACTGTAGTTAGATGAAATGTTTCTAACCATACATGATCTTTTTTGCTTTATTTGCTAAGTGTAGAATGCTAGGGGAAACCTTAATTTATCGAATCTCCGGAGAAAAATGAGTTGAAAAAACCAGCTATCCCCCTCAAAAATAGTCACTTCTCTCCAACTGAGCCCCGCACCGTCGTGACCGTCACCTAGGTGCTTGAAAGCCCAGAGAATATAATTCTCCTGGACAACCTTTACAGGTGGAGTTGGCTGGTATCCCCGGAACCTAGTGACAACTTATGACTGTTGGCAGACCCGGTCAGAAAAACCCCATCAACAGAAACTGGCACTAGAAGGAGGGCATGAACTCATCCCCTTCCCAAGATTTTTATTTTACACCTCCTGAGGGTTCCCCGAGTTATAATTTTAAAAGGAAAGCCTTCAGTGGGATTGGATCTTTCTCCCCAACAAAGTTTGAAAGAGTCCTTAGGTCTGCCTCGAATCCCAGAAGGTTTGTTGAACTTGAGCCCCTGGCTCAAAAGAAACAAACCTCAAAAATCATACCAGCCACTATCATTTGGGGGTCTAGCATACCTGAGAATACCCAAACTCCTCAAACGATCTTGGGAACCAGTGCCCAAAATACCCAACATATAGTTCCCCCAATGGCTACATACTTCAGAAACACCGGGTCCCCAATGGAAACTTTTCTGGGTGCAATCAATGACTTACCCTCTCACCCGGAGAAGATTTGCCCACGATATGAGCACTTAGGCTCACAGACCATAGAAGAACACTTACAAGCATACAAAGATGCCATGAACCGACACTAGACATGGACATGGAGGACATGGAGGACATGGACATAGAGGACGCCTTCTTGGCTGCCTTTCATGTGCATGTGGACCTAGCCTGGTCCCATAACCAGTTCATCTCCATTAGGAAGGAACCCAATGAACCTCTTTTAGTATTCAACTATAGGTTCTAGCGTGCCCTGAGGTGGTGCATGGGCCCCTTCATTTTATCCCTGGAGGTAACCATATAGACCTACCTCAACGCGATAGATCCTTTTGTTGCCACTCTCCTTTGGAGAACAACCACCACAGGTGACCGAGACACCTTGGAAAAGGTATACAACCCAGCCCTAGAGCTATCTTGTGGTCTCAACAAATCCCCAGGAGAGATTGGGTAAAACACGCCTTTTAACATGATTCCTGGTGGAACTGCATATGCCAAGGGATACAACCCCAATCTGGCAATAGGTGCCCCCTCGATGGTGATGAATCCTCTGCCACCCCTGATAGACCAGTAGGCATAGTATGTTTACCCAGCCCAGACCCAGATGACACCAAGTCTGGAAGTCTTCCCTTGGAATCAGCTGCAGCAGGCATAACAATCTCAAATACAACCATTCAGAGTGCCCTTCTTTCAGTCGTCCGCGGCTGGAGGATTGCCACCCTCAACTCCGGCTAATCCTACTGCCTTCCTGGGAAGCCAACAACAACCACAACCATCACATTGTGACGCTAACACTTAGTTGACCATCGAGGTCAAATCCCTCCGGTGAATGTTGTCCACCTTGACCATGGACATAGGCCAACTGAAGGCAGGGTCCTACGCACCCTAGAATTCAAATTCCCAGAGAGGAAATATTTTCTCCGGCCAACGAAACAACAATGTCAGAGGAAGAAACTTCAACAACGGGTCTAGGCCCAATCAGCAGCAATAGAATAATAACATGAACACTGGAGGCCCACCTCCAAACCAAAATGCCAACCAAAATGGCACTGGACCATCACATTTTATGCCAGTCACAGACTTCCAGCCCATGACTAACTGGTGTAGATTGCACGATACAGGTTCACACAACAAGGTGAATTGTGCCACCTTGGAGAAGGTCATCATGATCTCCCAGCTGGATAGGCAGCAGTCACATGACGCTCCCCCTCTAGAACCCCCTGTACAAGAGCCAACCCATAGTGCCTTCACCTGTGATACCATCTTCTTCAAAACTTTTGGGGAGGATGAAGAATAATCTGAACTACAGGGATTCTTTGATGAATCTATCCCACCCTTTGAGGCCAACACCTTTACTAACCTGTGGAATCCATACAAAACTCAGAGTTAGGTTGGTAAAGGACCATATTACATGCCCACACCTCCTATCAAAGACACTCCTCCTCCCCGAAATAACGCAACTGATCGACCCATCCCTCCAAAAGGTCCCAGCCCTAACCAAGTGAAAGACCTCACCGAGGAAAATCACCCATTCTTGGGAGGAAGGTTTGATATCACGAAGGTGTTAGAGAAGACCACCACCTCCATGACCTTGATGGAGGTTTTTCTAAATTGTCCCGAGTAGAAAAAGTCTCTTCTGAAGCTCTTAGGGAACCCGGAAGCCGTTAGCCACCCACCCAAGACTGTCTCATTCGAAGATGCTAACGCGGCCATCTTCTAGGGAAACAATGAAGATCCTCCCTTCTTACTAGGTCTGAATATCTATGGAAAAAATATATACAACTGCTTATTAGACTCCGGAGCTTCTAGAACATCATGCCCTTATCTATTTGTCAGAAGCTCGAATTCCACCCCACCGCATCTAATGGTGCAGTGATCCAACTGGATAAGACTGCTGTAAAAATGGTGGGGCAATTAAAGAATGTCCGGATACAGCTTATCTAGGACCCTAGGATAGCCAGCATCATTGACATCCAAGAGGTGGACATCCCAGAGACTTACAGGATGTTGTTAAGTCGGAACTGGTCTAAGTCCCTAAATGGATACTTTTCAACCGACTTCACTCATTTATGGCTTCCATGGGAAGGAGAATCAAATAAGATTCGGGTCGAAAGTGAACCCTGGATGAAATAGGCCCTTACCAAAGTTGGGAGGGTCAATGAGGTCTTTTTCTCTGAGACTTCCCTGGGGGTGTACCAACCTTTTGAAATCTTAACATTCGATTTCATCCCCGGAGAAGATCCCTCCGTACTACAGAGAGCCCAAGACCTTGAAGAAAAGATGAGAACTAAAGTAGACTCTCAAGGCCCCACAGGAACCCTTGCCACACTCTTGTCTGACACTTGGTGCCGAGTGCACTACCAAAAACATTCAGAGCTCGAGTGTGGGCCATGTCTTTTGATCACTAACCGGCACCTTGATACTCTCCGGAACAAGAAACATGCAACTGATTCCCCAAGACCCAGTACCCCTATGGGATGTGCTCCTTTAGTGTCATCTCCTCGAGAATCCCAAATTCAAAAACCTCCAGAGGAAAATTCTACTTTCACACCAGTAGTCTGGGAAGGGGTCCCCAAGTCTCCTAGTAATAATCCAAAGAAGACTACTTTGTCCCAGCCCCCGATTACAAACAATGACTTATGGACCCTTAAGTTCAATGGGTCCTGATCCAAACAAGGCTATGGGGCTGGGATAGAATTAATCAACCCATAAGGGAAGTCCCTCCTCGCATCTTACAGGCTACAGTTTAACTATACAAACAATGTTACAGAGTATGAGGCTTTGGTCTTTGGACTCTTATTTGCATTAAGGAAAGGTGTCACCCACCTCTGGGCTCTGGGTGATTCAAAGTTGATTATTAAACAAGTCTGGAGTCAATACACATGTCACAACAAAAGGTTGGCCGTATATCGCAACTGGGCTTGGAGCCTTATTGAAGATTTCGATGCCTTTGGCATTGACCTCATTCCCCGATGATAGAACTATGTCCTAGATGCCCTTACCATTTCTGCCAGCACACTTGAGCCAATGGCCAGTTCACGACTCTAGAGATTTTTAGTTGAGATGGTCCCCACCCACTCCATCCTAGATAATATCACCCACTTTCAGGTTTTTGAAGATGATCAACATATCCTGGCCTTCATGGCAAATGTTGGGGTCTTTAAAGATCAGATAATGGAGGAACAAGACCATGATGATACTGGGCAGGGTGATGAAGATGATGGTATCATGGACCTACCCACTAACACCATCCCAAAGGGGATGGTTGCGCTAGAATGAATCTTTGACTTAGACCCTCAGGCCCATGAGAAGGTGTCATCCTCCTCTGAGGGAGGAAAGTTCGAGAAGGTTAACATCGGCCAGCCCAGTGAAGAGAAGATCATCCACATCAGTACCTCCTGTTCCCCTGAGGAAAATGAGAAGATTCTCATGGTTCTCTGAGAATACATCGACGTAATTGCCTAGGGTTATGAAGACTTGAAAATATATGACACATCCATCATGACCCATACTATTTCCCTAAAACCTGATGCTAAACCCTTCCGGTAGAAGCAAAGACCGGTCAACCCCTTGATAGAGCCTCTGATTTGTCAAGAGGTAGAAAAACTACTGTCAGCCCGGATAATCTTCCCAATATGGCACACTACGTGGGTTGCCAACCTGGTCCCCATAAGGAAAAAGAACGGTGAGATCTGCCTTTGCGTGGATTTCCAAAACTTGAACAAGGCATCTAAAAAAGATAATCACCTTCTCCCCTCGTTGGATGAGGTGTTGCAGATAGTGAATGGATCCCAGATGATGTCCTTCCTAGATGGATATTCGGGATACAACCAGGTCATGGTCAAGTATGAGGACAGAGAGAAAACAACGTTTACCACCAAGTGGGGAACGTTTGCATACAGGAGAATGCCTTTTGGTCAGATCAATGCAGGGGCTACATTTCATAAGGCCATGGACATTGCATTCAAGGGCCTTGTGAATCAATGTATAATCATCTACATGGATGATTTGACCATCTTTTCTTGGGATAGGCGTGATCATCCCGCCCACCTCGCTCAGATCTGCGAGAGATGTCACCGGTATGGAATATCCCTCAACCCTAAGAAGTGCATATTCAGGGTCACTAAGGGGAAGTTGCTCAGGCATATCATCTCTGAGAAGGGTATATCCATAGACCCTGATAGAGTTGAAGCATTGCTGAACTTACAAATGCCTGGCAGCAAGAAAGAGATGCGGTCCTTCTTCAGAAAAATCAATTTCATGCGACGATTAATCACGGGATTCACAGAAATAGTTAAACCACTCAATGAGATGATGAAGAAGGATACCAAGATTGAGTGGAGTCCTAAGGCAAAGTGGGCGTTCACCTAGATTAAATAGACAATAACAGAAGCACCTTTCCTGGCTAGTCCAGACTATTCCCTCCCATTTTACATTTACTTTTTTGCTTTGCCACATTCTGCCGCGACAGTGTTGACCCAAAAGGTTGAAGGGGAAGAGCGACCAATAACTTTCATGAGCTTCCCCTTCAAGAATGCCAAAGTCTAATATTCATCACTAGAAAAATAAGCCTTTACTCTAGTTCACGCTGTGAAGAAATTCTGGCATTATATTCTCTGGAGCAAGGTACATGCTATCATTCCGGACCAAGCCGTCAAGTCTCTGCTGATGCAGAGTGAATTGGGTGAGAGAAAGGGGAAATAGATGGCCATCCTCTAGGAATATGACTTAGAAATGTAGCCCATGAAGATAGTCCAGGGCTAGGGACTAAGTCGAGCGATGGCAGAAGAGACTCCCCGCATAGAATGTCAGACTTACATGGTGGAGTCCATTACCCAAGATCCGTGGTACACCGATTTGGTATACTTGCTACTAAACAACAAATGTCCGGAGGGATTACCTCCCCACAAATGTCGCGCCTTGCAGATGAAAAGTGCCCACTTCATGATAAAAAATTCCATGCTTTACCACAGAAACTACAAGGGAGTGTACCTCCAATGCATCGATAGAAACTAGGCTGTAAGCGTGATTGATGAATTCCACAGACAGTTTGAAACTGGGCATGGCTCAGCCAATGCCACTGCCCATCAGATCCTTCAGGCCAGATACTATTGGCCCTGTATATTCAAATATGTTTACACTCATGTCAGGAAATGCCATACTTGCCAAACCGCAGTGCATCATGAACGTAACCCAGCTATGCCTTTACAACCAGTCTATGAAGCTAGACCCTTCACCCAGTGGGCATTTGACTTCATTGGGGAAATCAACCCCAACTCGTCTGTCAATCACTGATACATTCTGACTGCTACTGATTACTGCACTTGGTGGTCTGAGGCTATACCTTGCAAAAATAACACGGAAGACGTAGTTATCAAATTCCTTGAAGAAAACATCATCACAAGGTTTGGAATGCCCTTTTCTTTGGTATGTGACAATGGTCCAGCATTTTCTTCAGCGTAGTTACTCGAATGGACCTACAATCAGAAGATCACTTTGAAGTTCTCCAGCAACTATTATCTCTAGGGAAATGGCGTTGTTGAATCAACAAATAAAAATCTACTTGAAGTGATCAAACATCTACTCAAACAGAATCCCAGGGATTGGCACCAAAAGTTGAAATTCACCCTCTGGGTGAATCGCATTTGTATTTAGGCCACCCTGGGAACATCCCCATTCCATCTGGTTTATGGTCAGAACCCTGTATTCCTAGTTAACTTACAGATCCTAGTTTTATAGTTTATGTAGGAATTTAACAACAGGGACAACATCGTGGAGGTTCAGCTCCTAAATCTGGTATGAATGGAAGAATAGCGAGATGCAGCTCTTGAATATTTCATGCATCATCAAGCAGTGGTAAAATGATAGTTTGATAAAAGAGCCCAATACAAGGCTTTTCAGATTTCAGATCTGGTCCTGTTGTGGGACAAGGCCCGAGAGAAGAAAGGAAAGCATACCAAATTCCAACGACTCTGGCTCGGACCATACTTAATCTCAGAAATCTGCGGGGAAAATACTTACCGCTTTAACACCCTAACTGGAGAACCTGTCACGTTGCCCGTTAATGGACAGTTTCTTAAACGCTACTTTGAGTAGGGTAAGTTTGTCCAAAGTTTTATTATATGTAAAGCCTTCTGCTTGTAAATATCTCTCTCGGGTGCCTCGTTGCGAAGTACCCTATCTTGTAAATAGTCTTGCCGACTATCCTCCGGGGCAGTCCTCTTTTGTTGTTTCTATTTTCATTTTTGATTTTCTTTCGGTCCTGGCATTTTGTTCTGTCTTGTAGGAATTGGAATGCTTCGCATGACTCTGGCTTCCAGTACGATGTCCACGGCATGGTGAACTTTAGAATCTATCTTTAGCACGGTGGAGTCAGCCCGATCCTCGGGGTTGTTTTACGGGTTATAGCACATTTTGAGCAATCTCCATTGGGTGTTGTCTCCAGGAGCCTGACAATCAGTGAACACAAGCAATATAAGGAACAAGTAATCAGACACACCGAGGGTAAATCAGCTGTACTAATCGGTTGACCCAAGTCTGCAACTTTAAAAAATTCTTCCCAGGTCCAGAGCTTTATCCTCTCTTCAAGCATCTAAATATAGGTGGACAGGTGAAAGAAGTACCGCCATTAAAATTAGCTAAGCTTAAGCTTAATGGTGAAAGAAGTACCGCCTTACCCATCCAGAAACAAACATAATAACAAAAGAGAGAAGGGGGGATAAAAATTCGGTCTCCGGGGAAACAAGCAAATGGATGACTAGTTCAATGTAATTAGTGCCTCTTCTCTATTCTTCCTAGAGGTCATCAGCTTGATTTCTTTCCAAAGCACACATGACACCACTGATGATGGACTACGGACTGACTCTTGCATGGTTGGATTCCCTCAGATATCTTGCTCTTTGCCTGTCGAACACTTCGAGAAGTGGCTTGTTCTAGTTTTGCTAACTAGAGATTATATAGTTATCAAATGCACTAAGGCATTTGTCCCAGATAGTCACCATTTGTTATGCCCTACATCCCCGTCCCTGCATTTTGTATGCAAAATGTTGGGTCCCCCTTTTTTGTTTTTGCTTGCGGCTTTGCCTTGTCTTTCTTTCCCTTTTTGTTTTCTTTCTATGGGGTTTTCTTCCCCCGGTGTGGTGTTTTGTTCGTTCGATTTTTGCCTCTGGGACTCCGGTCCCAGAGGTTGTCCTTTGTTGGAAACCAGATTCTGGACTCCGGGATTCTCCGCCATGATTTTCTTAAGGACATCATCATGAGGAATCCCTTGGCCCGAAGTCCAGAGGTTTTGCTTGTCCGGAGATCGCCGAAAGGAGGAGGATTCCCTTTTTACCATGGGTATAAATAGAAATTATCTGTCACTTTCACACTTACTGTGATTAAAGCCTCCAAGAACTTAGAGTGAATTAGAAAGTGATTTCAAAGTGATTAACAGAGCATTTGCAAAGAGTTTGTGGTAATCAATGCTTAACATTTCCAGTCATTCTCAGGCAATTACAAGTGCTTCGTGGTGGTGATTCTAACCGTTTGACAACTCGAGCTGTTGTAGAGCTCCCATGGTAACCCTTTTCTTTCCTCTACCTTCTGCGTCCTCAAGTTGGTGTTTCCATTTTCCGCTCTGGTTTTCTTCCTTTTTCATTTGGTTTTTGCTTCGTCTTGTTTGTGTTGTCGTTTCTTTGTTTGGTTTGTTGTTTTCTGGTTCTGCCGCCCATTGGTGGGTCAGCTCTACCTGAGGGTTGTCCACCCTCTATGCAGAAGTGGTCCATCTATAAATAGTGTAAATAGTTGTATATATGTGTTTCTACCTTGTCTAATTTTCCTCCGGGTGTCATCCCACATTGTATATTCATGTATATGTGTGTATAACTGTATATAACCCCTATATATCTCCTTGTTTCTATGTATATATCCCTCAGCTCCATATATATCCTTCTAGGTGGCTTGAAAAGCTGGTCAAGTCACCTTTGTTTCTGGTTTTCCACCTCTGAGCTTGCTTCGAGGTAGAAAACCACCTGTTTGAAACTCGGCTCTCGGCCAATTTCAAACAGGTAGTTTTCTCTCTCCTCTATCAAGCCTATCAAAACTTCATTTATGTCCCATATGCACAATCAACTCCAGCCAAGTGGCTTTCCCTTTTCGCATGTTCAGACAGTTGGTTCCGTCGTCATCGCCATAACTTGCATTTAATACCTACGCACGTGGCGCCCACGTGGGCTCGATGACTTGGCTTTTTGCGTTTCCTCACCAATGGTCATTTCTCTGGGTTTCGGGTCTCCTACCATCCTCCATCTTGTGTCTTTTCCAAGTGTGATAAAATTTCCTAGACCTGAATGTTTGATAAGATCTTAAGTTTACAATGTGCTGTGCTTTTCGGTTACCTTTACATGATACTAACTTTTCAAGAAAGCAAACATCATGGTGGTAAGTTCTCCGGACCCTAGAATAATTATTTAGATAACCATGTTCTAATAGTCACTTTGCCTTGCAGGTTCCCAGAGTTCAGTTTCCAAACATGTCTGAGGCATCTGCGTCATCCCCGTCTGGAAGTCAAGAATTACCAACCGCAACAGAGACTAGGGCGGCCGTAAAGTCCAAGATGGAGAAGGCCCTTGAAAAGCTTCCCCTCACCATGAAATTTGTGCAAGATAATGTCATTGTGGGCTCAAAGATTGAGTCCAAGGTAAAACTGATGACCGAAACCAATGTCAGAACTTGGGCAGAAATGCAGGCCTTGGTGAAAGTAATGCACATCTAGCGATAGGCTGGAGACCAGCTAGCAATCAATGTCGGGGGCTCCGGAATCCTCCAAGCAGCTTGCTTCCCATGCTTTGTGCAATCTCCAGAGCTTATCCTAACACTGGTGAACAACTATAGCTCCTCTATCCAGGCCGTTATGCTTGCGGCCACAGAGCCCATAGGATACCCCACTCCACAGGTGTCCCTCAATCTAGTTACATTCTGGGCAAGCCTAGGGATCCCACAATTCGATAGGGCCATGGTGGTTACAAGGACCGATGCCTTGACCTAGTTTACACAACTGGAGGACGCTGCCCGGGTATATATGAATACCCACTGGCTTAAGGCCCCAAAGAGGGACCCAAAGAGAATGAAGATAGAGATTCCCCGCTCTGAATTCAAGGATAGCATCCAAATGGGGATAATAGTATTAGCCCGGGTCTTTAGACAGCCCTCTGCCCAAGAGTTTTCCAAATGGATGTACTATTTCCTCCTTGGCATCTCCACCAAGGGAGAATTCTTCGACTGGGCCACAATAATTTCCAACCATGTTGACTCCCAGTTCTAGCAGTTGAACCGGAAGAAGAAGTTCTATATGTCTTCTTATGTTTTCTGGGCCCTGGCATAGCAGAGGCCCCATTCCCATGGCCTACTTACTAATGGTGTACTCAGGATTGGCCTGGGATAAAAGGCATCATGGGACCATTTCTCATAGATTTAATGGGAGGCCAGCTTCCCCAGCTTCTACCGGGTAAATGACGCGTTCGTTTACTACCATCTGCTTACACCCACTCGGGATGTCTGATACCGCCTGTCTACTGAGGCGATGAAGCTAGTCCATAGTTATGGAAATTACTATATTCAATTCTAATAGCACACATACATTAGGGTCACCAGCTTCTCTGGGAAACCCTACTTGTTTCCCAGACATTGTGGGGACAAGATCGTACTGTTGGAATATTGCAGGCAAATAATGGAGGTGCATGCCTTCTTTGCCCTCAAGAAGATCCCCAACATCCCATTCCCAATCACCTATGGGGACTACACATGCAGTCTGGCCATCATGAAATAGGTAGACAATGAGCTGAAAAGTTATAACTTACAAGAATTTTACCTAGCGCGGAAATTTTTTGATCCGCATGGCAGAATTGCAATGGAAATGCCCCAGGATTCAGAGCCCTATCGCATACACATGGAGGAATTTTGGGTAGACTGCCAAGATGATGTGGAGGTGCATAGCAGGCATTTTGTTAGAATGATGGCTAACATGATGCAAAAGCTAAGGCTCTAGAAGTTCCCGACAGACTTCTCAGACACCGCCCCCACCATCAATCTCCAGTACAAGGAAAAGGGGATCGATAAAAAGGCCCTTCCACCAATAAATTGGGTCGCCTAGGAGGAGCCCACGATTGAAGACTTTACTCAAGAGGTGGTTAAGAGAAGCCACACCTATTTCAAGAAGGTGTGCCCCAGGTGTACCCACCGAGCAGCCCAGCCGACGCCAAAGTTAACTCCGCCGCCGGTACCAAAAATGACCCCGGGGGCTGGGACTTCTTCGCAGGGTGCAGACAAAGGAAAAAGGATAGACACGACCCCTCCTGTGCAAGAAGTCCCCATCATAGAATAAATAAAATAGTCAGTGGCGGCCTCCCAACAAAGGAGGGAGCAATTAATAACGAAGTTGGCAACTCCACCACTTATGACCGGGCCACTTCATCCGTCCTCCTCTCTGTCATTGGCAGCCTTAATGGTGAAGGCGAGGGGAGTGGATCCCTTGGAGGTGGCAGAAATAAGAGACGTGGGACCTCCTCTGGTTACCCGGAGGAAGAAAAAGCTTAGCAAAAATCCTAAGGCAGAACCAGAGCTAGAGGCCTCCCAACCC
>MU228182.1:529459-544457 GCA_018584345.1 Thuja plicata | reverse complement strand
TCCACAGGAAGAATTTGATGTGTTTGCAACCGATGAGTTCAGGAATTTGCAAGGGGACAATACACAAGTAGAAATAGAAGTCCTAGGGATAGGACAAGAGGCTGCAGACCAAGAAGACTTGGAACAGGAACCTGCATAGGGACAAGAGCAGCAAGTGGAAGAGAAAGAGCCAGAGCTGGAGATTATCTCCCGGACTCAAGACATGCAAGGTCTGGGAGTGGACCAACTAAAGCAAGGCAAACAAAGGGCATCCGCTGGGGGAACCAGACCTCCGAGAATAAGCGTAACCCCAGCCACCATGTTCCAAGGGCCACTCCTCGGAGTGATCTTCAGGCAGGTGATCACGATGGCCCAAACTCTAAATCTTGGCCTGACACCTCCCCTACTACCAAAAGAGGTGCCAAATGAGGAGGAAGCCCCGGCAGAAGAAGAAGAGCAACAAGAAGATCAGCTTGAAGAGGAAATCCCTGAGGAAGCCTACCAGGGTCCAGACCCAGTGGTAGACATACAGGACAAGGCTGAGGAGATGGAGATTGAAGAAAATGTCACTGCAGAAGAAGTTGGGGTAGGGAGAGGAACGGATGAGGTCCATGTTGCTGAGGAGCAATAGCCACAGGACATTGGGGAAGAATCGGGAGAACAAACCCTGGCAGGAAGGCCACCCCTACCACCTCAATGGCTGATAGAGAGCAGGAAAATAAAATCTCAGTTTGCTCCTGTGATTCCTCTCTCCCTAGCCGAAATGATGGCCCAAGTTCAGGCCCCGCCAAAGGCAAAGAAAGCTTAGACAGTTCACACTCTTTGAAATGGGCTGGGTAGAGAAACAGTTGCTATTGTAGAAACACCTCCCCCAGACGCTGATGAAGCAACCGCGGATCCCGCAGACTACAATGTTGCAGAGGTGCCCCTAGGCAAAAGGGGAAAGCAAGGTGAGGTAGACTTGCTAAAGGAGGCAGCAAGGGCAGTGGAAGCTTGATATGAGAAAGAGGCCCAGAGGCTCAAGGCTGAGAAGGAAAAGAATGCAAACCTTATGGGGTTGCTTATTGAGCTGGCCTGACCCATCAATGCCGCTCCTCCAGAGACCTCCACATCAAAAGAACTACCGCAGAGTGACATAGACTCCCTACGAGTAATGAAAAAAAAATCCCAAGAAGTGGATGAGTGGGTCGCCCTATAGATAGGAAACACCCGATGTTTCTTGTTGTCCACCCTCCTAGATCTATATATGGCCTGGCAGGTTATTCATCAGGCGGAAGTTCTTATTGAGCAGTGGGAGAGTGATGCCAAAAATTACCAAGCATGGAAGGTGGAGCTTGAAGAGCTCCTTGCCTTGGGAGAAGATATAATTTATGAATCTAGAATTCTGGGTGAGGAATCATTTGATTTTGTAAGAACCCAGCACTCCAGACTTGACCTCACATTGGAGGTAACCAAGCAACTGGTAGGGTCCTTGCAAGAAAACGTAAATGCTGTAAAGTATTCTTTTAATTTATACAAGTCTTTTGTAATAAAGGCTTCCGGGGCTAATCCCCTTAGCACAGATACATATACCCCCGAAGATTCAGTTTTGGAGATTTTTGATAAAATAATGAAGTCCTGATATCAATCCCTGGAGGGGATAGATGGGGCCCAAATGGTGAAGTTAACCAGCATGATACTCAAAGGTCATGATGTGACAAGGATGGCAGATGAATTCAAAGAGAATGTTCCTAACTTGGGGGAACAAGTTGAAATGGCCAAGCACAGAAGAGCCAGCCTGAAGAATATAGATGAAGATGGCATCTCCTGCCTCCTCCAGGCCTTCAACGATAATAAGCAAAATTGAGCTTTCTCCAGGGGCCGGGGAGAACTTGAGTGTTGAGTATTCTTTATTCTTTTGGGGATGCAAGTTCTTAGATCCTGGAGTCTCGAATCCAAAATTTTGTATTCTTTAAAGTGATCCGTGTCCCGGTCCTCGAGGCCGAGCGGTCACTTTCAGAAGTGGTTAGTAAAGGCTGTTAGAAGGTAGTTGGCTATGTCAAGGGGCGCCGGCTTGGCAGTTGGTTTTCTGACAGGGTGGTCTTCTTGAGGCGCCGCTCAAGGGTACACCTGGCACATTGGAGATAGGGTGCCACATTTCCCATTTATGAGGCATGTAGCCTCGGTTCCCGGGGGACCTACTTTCTTCTTTCTCCTTTTTGGCTCTCTTTTCAAGACTGATTCTTTCGATGTATATTCTTGTCTTATTCTTCTAACCTGGCAGACCTATTCTGTCTCCAAGTCTCTTGTAGGGTGGTGCAGGTAGTACCAGCCCCCAAAAATTATATTTTATTAGAACATAATGTAAAATAGGGTTAGGGTTAGAAGAGAGTTGTATAAATAGGCAGACCAACCCATTTCCAAGGGTCGGCAAAATTGATGATTTTGTTATCCATAGCAATAGAAAAGTGATTTCTATTTTTCAAGTTGCAGAGCTCAATGCTCCATTGTTCTATTCTCAATAGTTAGGTGCTCCCCTAGAGCCACCGTTGTATCACGCACCAGTGCTTGCTGGAAAGGATATTAATAAAGAAGGAAGAATTATCGGCAATGATGTTGTTGGCATTCCTGCTTCTGAGTTAATGGTATTTCATGTTTTAATGTTCCATATGTCTTCTAATCTAATATGTTAAAGTAGATTAATGACCTCTCTTTCCCTCGCTACCGATGGAGTTCTAACTGATGGTTATGTATTTCTTCGGTATTTAGTGTAGTCTATCAGAGTATTATTGATGTTCTAGATGTTCAAACATGAATGTAGTTAGATGAAATGTTTCTAAACCTACAGGATCTTTTTCACTTTATTTTCTAAGTGTAGAATGCTAGGGGAAACCTTAGTTTATCGAATCTCTCGAGAAAAATGAGTTGAAGAAACCAGCTATCCCCCTCGAAAATAGTCACTTCTCTCCAACTGAGCCCCGCACCGTCGTGACCCAACACCTAGGTGCTTGAAGGCCCGGAGAATATAATTCTCCCAGACAACCTTTACAGGCAGAGTTGGCCAGTATCCTCGGAACCCGGTGACAACTTATGACTGTTGGCGGACCCGGTCAACAAAACCCCGTCAACAAGTGGTTTTCAAAGTTACCCTCTGGCATTCAAACCATTGAGGAATTGGCCTCTAAGTTTGTAACTCACTATTCCTATAACATCAAACATTAAGTTACAATGCTTAATCTATGCAACACCAAACAAATAGAAGGAGAGGGATTCCTACTTTTCCTACAATGATGGAGAGTGGTATTTGCTAGATACCCTCGGAGTGTACCCAGAAAGGAAAAGATAGATATTTTTGTAAACAACTTGAATCATGAAATTAACTATCGATTAAGGCTACAATGTCCTAGATAATTCCAAGACCTAATTGAGAATGGGGGGACAATAGAAGAGGTATTGATAAAAAGTGGAGAAATCAAACTTTACAAAGATAACAAGAATAACAACAACGGAAATACCTCCAACACTAATCAAAATTGAAATTCCAACAACAACAACCAATTTTGGATGAAGAATAAAAACAATAAAGGAGTGATTAATGATGGAGTGGTGGAGGATAACACTTTAAAGGCTACCCGTTTGAGTCTCACTCAAAACTCAGCTCAAGCCAATAATGTGAATTAGGCACCCAAAGTGCCCTTCAACAACAACAACACTAATAACAACTTAGGGAATAATCAAGGGACTCCCAAGCCTAAACCTTTCTTTGCATCTACACCCAAAAGGACATTCACTAATTTGGGTGAACCATTGGAGAATGCAGTAAGGACACTTATTTCAAATAAACTTATTGATCTACCAAAGGCTCAACCATATGAACCTTACATCAAGCCAAACTGGTAGAATGAGAACAACCATTGTGACTATCATCAGAACAAGGGACATAAGACCAATGATTGCTTGCATCTCAAACATGTGGTACAAGATCTCATAGACAATGGTGTGCTAAAAGTGGATAGCCCTCAAACTAATGAAGATCACACAACCTTTAAAATGCCTTTCTATAAACATTAAAAAGGAGAATCTTCCAATTCAAACAATGGAGGAAATAGTGTGAATAATGCAAGAGGCAGTCATAATGTTAACTTTGCTCATACTTATGACAATACCATCAATGTTTTTGTGGTTAAAGATCAACATATTCAAGGGTCCGCTAATGCCATCACAAGGGGGAAGACCTTAAAGGTTACCCTACAAGGGGGTACTCCTATTACTATTTGCCCTAAAACACCAACTATTTTGGTTAAACAAACACCACCCACAACAAAGCCTTATAGCTTGGTAGATCAATTACAAAAGACTCCAGCACAAATATCAATTTTGGAGTTGTTTAAATTATCTCCTAATCACAAGGAGATCTTGGAAAAAGCCTTGTGTGAGACCATGGTTCCTATAAACTTGGAGGAAGACAAATTTCAGAACATGGTAGGGCATCTCATAGCCCCTCATTGTCTTTCCTTTTCAGAGCAAGATGACATGTCTATCATACATCCTCAAAACTTACCCTTACATATAGAGGTATTAATCCAAAGACATAATGTTAAGAGAGTTCTCATAGATGGTGGAACTGGTCTAAATATTTGCACTTTAAACCTTGTCAATTCATTAGGGTTATCCGAGTCTTTGATTGATCTAAAGAAGAAAATCACTATTAAGGCCTATGATGAGGAGGAAAGATCTTCAAAGGGTATGATCATTCTACCATTTCAAGTGGGACCTATCAAAAAGGATACTATATGTCAGGTCCTTGACATGAAATTGACCTACAACATCTTATTAGGAAGACCATGGATACATGAAATGCAAGCGGTACCCTCTACATATCACCAATGCATAAAATTTCCATACATGGGGGAGGAGATCACAATTGGAGGAGATTCAAATCCTTTCCAATATTGCAATGCTTTAAAGCCAAGTCATGAATTGTATATTCCTCATAATAGGAAAATATTTATCCCTGATATTACCACGGAAGAAGCCAAAGAGGAAAGTTCAAACCCAACATCAAATGTCACATCAACTTCTAACCCTATTCAAACTAACTCAACTACATCGACTAAGGGAAAAGAAAAGATGAGTTATGAGGGTTCAGATTCCAAGGATAATTCAGTTCATACTTCAACATTAAGATTGGAAACTTCTAAACCCACTAAGGAGGAGATAAAACAAACCAAGAAAGATCATTATGAAAAGATGATTACCAAATGAATCAATTTGAGAAACAATAAAAAATTAACTCAAAAGGAGTAGGGGAATATTCCATTTTCCTCTTTGATTTACCTACATCTCCAAGGACACATGGGAAACTGTCCAAAGATCATCAACCTCATAAATACAATTCCCATTTTGTAAGGGAATGTGACAAACAAGAAATGGACAAAGAAGATAATGAGGTATTACAATGGCTTTATAAAGAGGATGCTAATTCAGCTAATTCCAATGAAAGGGTGCAACATATCAATATCCAAACTGATCAATATGGAAAAGGATTTGATATCATGAAGAAAATGGGGTATAAGGGAAGAGGACCCTTAGGATTTCAACATAGAGGGTTGTTAGAACCTATTGAACCAGTTTGGAGAGCAAAAGAAGAGAAAGTTGGCATAGGTTTTCAACATAAAGGAGAAAGTTCAAGTCCCATGCATGATTTTCGTGCACATATCCATATGGTAGGTTCTGAAAGTGATGATGATTCTAGGGATTATGAGTAGGATTCCTTGTCTGAAGAATCCTGTAATGACATAGAGGTTGATACCATTCACACTTATGCAACTCCTCCTAAAGTTGAGAATCAAGAACATGTGGCTCAAAGTTCGAATTCAACTCAAACATCAAGTGAACCTCAACAAGTCAATGTAGAACAAGAACCTCTTTTCACTCAATGGGTAGGTGAACCTTGGGTACATTCATGGGTGGGAGATTCTAACCTAGTGTTTAATCCACATGCTTTCTTTCCCATAGAAATCTTAGAGGACTCTAATGAAGAGGATTTTGATCCCTCTTCCATGGACCATCTTGAAGAAGCACATGTCATAGACCATGACAATACAATGTATGAACCATCAAATGAATTCATGTCCTTAACTCCTTCAAATGAAAGCCCATCCAATGAATCCTTGTCCTTAATGTACCCCGAACTTATTGATTGGGATCTTTCTAAGCCAAATGACTTACTCTACTTACCAAATGATAATGCAATGGCCTTATACCTCAATGCGGTTGAACCTAATTCTCCCACCAATGAATTTACTCTAGACATGATGCTAGGTGTAGGTATTCAACCTCTTAATCCAAAAAATGAAGAGAAAATATTAAAAAAAAATGAGAAGGTCTAGTGGTGAAAACGACCATGTGGCAGTGCTAGACCCAAAAAAAGTAAAAATAAAGGATGTTTCCGAAGGTGAAGATGAAAGATCACCTATACTTATTGAACCCATAGAAAAGGTTAACATTGGAACAGAAGAGGATCCTAAATTCATTCACTTAGCAGCATCTTTGAGTCCCTTGGAGAGAAAAGAATTCATTGAATTCTTTCAAGAAAAACAAATCAACTTTGCATGGTCATATACTGACATGCCTAGATTAGATCCAATTTTCATAATGCATCACTTAAATGTGAAACCAGGGGTTAAGCCCGTCAAGCAGAAGTTGAGAAAAATGCATCAACATGTAGCCCTTTTAGTCAAAGCTGAATTGGAGAAATTGCTCAAAGTAGGATTTATAAGAGTAATAGCATATGCCGAATGGATCTCCAACATTGTACCGGTTACCAAACATGATAAAACCATAAGAGTTTGCACAAATTTTTGAGATTTAAACCTTTCTTATCCAAAAGGTGACTTTCCATTACCTAGCATTGATGCTATTGTGGATCTCACTGCAGGTCATTCTATGTTTTCACTTCTGAATGGATTTAGTGGGTATAATAAAATTTGCATAGCACCTAAGGATCAAGAGAAGACAACATTTACATGCCCATGGGGTAATTTTTATTGGAATGTAATGCCCTTCGGTCTCAAAAATGCCAAAGCCACTTACCAAAGAGCCATGACTACCATTTTTAATGACATGATGCACACATTTATGGAAGATTATGTGGATGACATTCTAGCTAAGTCACATAAAATAAAAGATCATTTATACATACTTGAAAAGATTTTTACAAGGCTAGAACAATTCAAAGTAAGACTCAACCCAAAGAAATGTGCTTTTGGGGTACAATCTGGAAAACTCCTAGGGTACATTGTTTCAACAAAGGGCATTGAAGTAGATCCTGAAAATGTACAAGAAATAATGGACATGGACATTCCAAAGAATATTAGTCAAATGAGGTCACTTCAAGGAAGGCTTCAATCTATAAGAAGGTTCATTTCTCAATTGGCGGAAAAATGCCATTCTTTCACCAGACTACTACATAAAGACACCATATTCACATGGGATGAGGAGTGTGATAAAGCCTTTGCATTTTTGAAAACATACTTGATGAATCCACCTATCTTGATGTCACCAATTCAAGGAAAACCTTTGTTACTCTATATTTCATCAAGGGAAAGATCTTTAGGAGTCTTATTGGCACAAGAGGATGATGAAGGAAAAGAATGGGCTATCTACTACTTGAGTAGAACATTAATCAAATATGAGTTAAACTATAGCTTCATGGAAAGGGCTTGCCTAGAAGTGGTATTTTCCTCTCAAAAGTTAAGACATTATATGTTGTTGCATAAGGTAAAACTCATAGCCAAGATTGATCCCCTAAAATAATTACTTAGCAAAACAACTTTAACTGGAAGAATTGCAAAGTGGGTCATGGTACTTAGTGAATTCGACATTGGATATGTTGATAGGAAATCAATCAAAGGTCAAGTTATAGATGATCAATTGGCTGAATATCCTCAAGAATCTACACATCCTATGCAAGTGGAATTCCCAGATTCTATAATTGTGAATGTAGAAGCTAAGACATGGAATCTATACTCGGATGGATGTTATACCCAAAATGGTAGTGGAGCAGGCATTCTTTTGATTACACCACAAGGTTACACAATCCCAAAATCTTACAAGTTATTATTCCCTTGTACCAATAACGTACCAGAGTATGAAGCTTTGGTCGTAGGAATCAAGATGGCCTTGGAATGGAATGTCAAAGAATTACAAGTCTACGGGGACTCTCAATTAGTCATTAATCAAGTTAATGATGAAGATCATACTAAGGATGAAAAACTAATGCCTTACAAGAAATTGGTGGATAATTGGAAAAGGTACTTTTCTTTGATTACTTTTGAACAAATTCCAAGAGACAAGAATAGATCAGTAGATGCAATGGCTACTTTGGCATCTTTACTTCAGATGCCTGATTAAAATGAAAAGTATGAGTTCTTGGTGGGAGAATTGGTTAAACCTGATACCCAAATTATTTCCCTTTTAAATGGACATGACTCACCATGGTATGGACCCATCTATTCCTACCTAAAAGATCAAACCCTACCTATTGACCAAACCCGCGCTCAAAAGTGAAATTTCATAAGACAAGTAGCTTGTTATACCATCCTTTCTGACACATTGTATCGTAAAGGTCTTGACAAAATGCTCCTTAGATGTCTAGAGGAAGATGAATCCAAATTAGCTTTAAAAGATGTCCACGAGGGTATTTGTGGGTCACATTCAAGTGGTTTAAACCTAGCTAAGGACATCTTACATATGGGGTACTTTTGGAAAACCTTAGAAAGAGATGCTTGTGCAAAATGTCAAAGTTTGTGCAAAATGTCAATACCATGGAGACCTGATCCATGCACCAGCACAAGAATTACACCCTTTTGTCACACCATGGCCATTATATCAATGGGGTTTTGACTTAATTAGCATGATTTATCCACCTTCTTCAAATGGACACAAGTATATAATCACAGCAACAGAGTACTTCACTAAATGGATTGAGGTTGTCCCTTTATCATCTGCAACAGGGAAGCAAATTTCCATGTTTATCCTAAATCATATCATTTATAGATATGGAATTCCTCACACCATCGTCATGGATAATGGAAAATAGTTTAAGAACAAATATGTTGATGAACTTTGTGACACATTCCATATTACACATCACTCTTCATCCATTTACTCTCCCCAAGGTAATGGAAAAGCAGAAGCTACCAACAAGAACATCCTTAAAATCCTTAAGAGATCTTTTGGCAAATAAGGAAAGGATTGGCATCTTCAAATCAATCTGTCATTGTGGACCTATAGGAATAGCATTCAAACCCCGACAGGAGCTACACCTTTTTCATTGGTTTATGGGGCCGAAGCTGTTCTACCTTTAGAAGTTGAACTACCATCCCTAAGAGTCTCATTACATGGATTAATAACGGATGAGGATTATAGAGTTTCCCGCCTTCAACAATTGGAAATGTTGGAGAAACATCAAACTCAAGCCTATGACCATTTGAAAGTGTATCAGAATCAAATTTCAAGGAACTATAACAAGCATATCAAACCAAGAACCTTTCAAATAAGAGATAGATAGTATTGAGAGAAAATCCAAAAAATCAGGCTGATAGAGAAAAGAAAGGAAAGTGGGAGGCAAATTTCCTTGGTCCTCTTGTCATTGTTTCTTCATTTGGAATGGGGACCTACAAATTGGCTTATTGTGATGGTGATGAATTGCAAGAACCTATCAATAGCATTCATCTTAAGAGGTTCCATAGCTGATTTAGAGGAAAGAGTATAAGTTGAGAGTATCAGATGAGTCAACATCACCTTTGTACATGGAAAATTCAAAAAATACCATAAAATGAGAAAAGATCAAAATACAAAAAAAGCAGAAAGTTTAAAACGACAAAAACATTTGAAAAAGAGAAAAAAAGTACCTTGGTGAAAACCTAGCAAT
The DNA here is from genome assembly GCA_018584345.1 of Thuja plicata. Classification (NCBI taxonomy): domain Eukaryota; kingdom Viridiplantae; phylum Streptophyta; class Pinopsida; order Cupressales; family Cupressaceae; genus Thuja; species Thuja plicata. Next base: position 534,562 of record MU228182.1, on the reverse strand, counting down.
AGGCACCTTGGTAGCAAAAACAAAGCAAAAAAAGAGAAAAAGAGCAATAATCCCTGTTAGAATGAATTTAGAATAACTGAGAGGGGAGGGGTGAATCAGTTATCCTCAGGTCTAGATGTATTCAAATAAATCTTTTTGTACTTCAGATCTACTTGGCAACAGTAGCATAAGTCACAAACTTTAATCATGCAATTTACTGTCAATTGAAATTAACTTGTAGAAACGTAACAGTAAATCAAATCATAATAATTCACACAATTTGACACAAGTATTTAATGTGGAAACCCAATCTGAGAAAAACCACCAGTAACATGCTACCAAGTATTCACTCTTCTGAAGTGATGCCTTGTGAGGAGCCAACCCTATGAAAGGTTACAATAACACACTGCTAGTTGTGACCTGGTTAAAAGATTTAATCACCCTGTTAGGAGTGGCCTTGTTAGAGGACTTAGAACATTCCAATCTAAATGTCACCTTGTTAGAGGATTTATACAAATGATGGTTAGGTCAACCTTGTTAAAGTATTTTAACTGATACAATGGTTAGAAAGTAATCAGCAATTGTGGTCTGGTACATACAACTTACTTTGTAAATTCAGATCTAATTACAGCTCTGATGTTAACTTACTGGATAGCCTGCATTGTCATTTCAACCTTCTGATCTACTTGGAAATCTGTCAAGCAATCACACATGCAACTCTCTGCTTCTGTATTTAGCCTTCTCTGCCATATTATGCTAAACAGTAAATCAACTATGCAACTATTTTGCATTCACTTTTCATTCAACAGCACTTTAGCATTTTTCTTCTACTTCTGCATCTTTTTTTTTAAATAAACCCTTGATATTATCATATACCTCTCTTGTCTAGGTCAGATAAATCTTTTTCCGCTTAAACAATATTGTAGATCTTAGGTTGGGTCAGATCCAACGGATCATCTCATCTTTGCATTCATGTACTTCTCCAAAGTAGTCTCTAATTAAATCTTGAAACCATGCATTAATTACGGTAACCCATACATTAAATGACATGGATCAATCTTTAATTAACATTACATATCCCTTTAAAATTAACTAAGTCGGCCAGAGATCTCAAATCTCATCATTAATCAAACTTTTGTAAGTCAGCCATCATTACTATTTTTACTCGGCAATTTCAATGGTGCTCGGCATTGAGAAACTTTTTCTCGTCACGAACAACTTTACTCGGCACAAGCAACTTTGCTCAGCACTGAACAGCCAGAAAAACTATCTTTAAAAGATAAACAATTAAATACTTTTCCAGAGTGATAACTGATCAAGTACCCTTTTATTTTCCTTAACTCAACCATTCACTTGGTCTTCTTGTTAAATCTTCTCCATCAACAATAGATATGGTACTCAAACAGATAACAATAATCTCACTAGTAAAGGTTTGACAACAATGACAAAATAAACAATTGCTTGCATTGTCACTTTCCAACAATCTCCCTCTTTGGCATATATGGCAACACAAAACATTAAAACAATGATTTAACAAGCATAGCTACCAACCAATCCAAAAATTTCACCTGTGTTCCTTGATATGAATGAATTTACATTAATGTCTTTAGCTTCATTCTGATTCTTATTTGTAAACATTTCTCCCTCTATGTCTCCTCACACTGTAATCATCTGTGTCTAATCATCTGTAGACTCCCTCTAAGTAGATAATCATTTCAATGTTTCAAATGGTAACTTCTGCCTCTTTATAGTTAATCTCTCCCTCTTGGTAATCTCTTCTTCTAGGCAATCTCTCCCTCTTTGGTAACAATGCCAAAGAAATCAAAATATTTATCATGTGCATCTTCAGTATCATGCTGATCCTGTCATCTTTGATTATGACTAATTTTCTTTTCTGTCCTTGTTCATCTTCACAACTTTTAGCCAACATCCTAAAGTGTGACTTGATGTGCATCAATGTGTCAAATATTCTGAATGTAACATTTGATGCAACAGTACCATATAGAACTTAATTAGCATCAGTTAGGGGAATCACCCCCATTTTACCTCGTAGATACTCATGAGCATCCTTAGGTAGTGCTTTTGTGAATATGTCTACTAATTATTCTTTAGTGTTCACATAATCCAGTCTCACTTCTTTGTTCTGAACTAGCTCCCTCAAGTAATGATACTTCATAGCTATATGCTTTGTTTTTTAGTGCATCAAAGGATTTTTAGAAATATTAATAGCACTTGTGTTATCACAATATATGACAACTGGGTTAGTGATTTCTTCCTTCATACCTTTCAGTAGTATCTTCAACCACACAATGTTAGAACAGTTAACTGCTGCTGCCACATACTCGGCTTCAGCTATAGATTGTGAGGTGCAATTATGTTTGTTTCTTGTCCAGGAGATCAATCTCTTTCCTAAAAGAAATGCTCCACTAGTAGTTCTTTTCCTGTCATCAACATTTCTAGCCCAATCAGAATCAGTGTAAACTCTGAGTTCAAACTTTTCATTCTTTTTGTAGTATAGACCATAGTCATCAGTTCCATTTAAATATCTTAGAATCCTTTTTACTGCCATCATGTGATTTTATTTAGGATTAGCAGAAAATCTTGCAACAATCCCAACACTTAGGACAATATCAGGTCTACTGTGTACAACATACTGTAGTTTTCCAATCATAGATCTGTAAAGTGTTTGGTTCACTTCTCTTGAGTCATCATCTTTTGTCAGCTTCTATCCAGTAGCCATAGGTGTACTCACTGGTTTTGACTCTTCCATTCCAAAAGTTTTCAGTATCTCTTTGATATATTTAGATTGGGTAGTATAGATACCATTCTTCATTTGATAAATTTGTAAGCCAACAAAGAATTTTATTTCACCAAACATAGACATCTCAAACTTAGTTTGCATCTCTGTTGCAAATTTTTGACATAACACATCTTGTCCACTAAATATGATGTCATCTACAAAAAATTTAGCTAATAGTGTACCTTTGTTTTGCTCTATCTTTAATTATAGGTTGCTGTTGTCATTTGTTCTTGCAAATCCAATCTTGATCAGATAATTGTGCAATCTCTCATACCATGCTCTTGGCACTTTCTTCAATCCATATAGTGCTTTATGCAATCTACAAGCCATATCCCTTTTGTTTTGATCTATAAAACCATTAGCTTGTTCGATATACACTTCTTCTTCCAGGATACCATTGAGAAATGCAAATTTCACATCCATCTGATATACCTTGAATCCTTTGTAGGTTGCATATGCAAGTAAGGTTCTGACACCTTCCAATCTAGCAACTGGGATGAAGGTTTCACCGTAGTCAATTCCTTCCTCATGTCCATAACCCTTGCATACCAATCTAGCTTTATTTATTGTCACATCTCCATGTTCATTCAGCTTGTTCCTAAATACCCACTTTGTATCAATTACATTTTTGTCCTTCGGCCTAGGTACAAGTGTCCATGTTTTGTTCTTCTCAATTTGTTCAATTTTGTCATTCATTGCTTGTATCCAATCTTCATTATCTAAAGCATCTTTCACTGTTCTGGGCTAAAATTCACATAAAAGACATGTGTCATTTTTCAACTTACTTCTTTTCATAACATCATAATCCTTTGATCCAATAATTTGATTAGAATTATGATTTCTTCTAACATATTTTTCTAGAGTAGGCTCAGCCCTTTCTTTAGGTTCATTGACAGTATTCAGTTCTGGTTGATTTTGTGACTAGACATCTCCATCATATAGCTCAGCATTCACTTCCAGTTGCTCGACAACTCCATTCTGTGCCTCAACAGGTGCATGCTGTTGATCAATAGTAGTCTCAGGTAGTGAATTAGAATCTTCCTCATTCAGATATATAAATGACCTGTAGCTTTCAGTCTCTTGTGTACTTTCAGCTTCATTTCTTTCTGCAAACTCATCAATTCTTACATTGGCACTTTCAACAATTTTGTTAGTATTAGTATTCAAACATTTGTATGCTTTTGTTTTTGTTGAATAACCAAGGAATATACCTTCTTCTCCTTTAGCATCTAGTTTTCCATTTCTGTTGTCTTTCAGTATAAAACATTTGCTTCCAAAGACTTTAAAATACTTTACACTAGGTGCATAACCATACCAAAGTTCATAAGGTGTAGCATTTGTACCTTTCTTCACTTGAACTCTGTTCAATATATAGACTGCAGTACTTACAGCCTCTTTCTAGTATTTTTGTGCAACATTTTTCTGCATCATTAGTGTTCTAGCATAGTCCATGATAGATCTATTTCTTTGTTCAGCAATACCATTTTGTGGAGGAGTCTTGGGTGCAGACATCTATCTCTTTATGCCTCGGTCATTGCAGAGCTTGTTAAACTTATTAGAAATAAATTCTCCACCTCTGTCAAATCTTAAGAATTTCAAATATTTACTTGTTTCCTTTTCAAGTTTAGCTAGGTACCATTTGAATAACTGGAATGCATCAAATTTTTCCTTGAGAAACATTACATTCATCATTCTTGAATAATCATCAACAAATAGAATAAAATATCTAGAACCACAATAGCTTCTTTCTCCAATGTAACCACATAGATTAGTATGAACCAATTCCAAAATTTCCTTTGATACATGTGTTTTACTCTTGAAACTATACTTAGTGATCTTTCCTAGTTGACATTGTTTACACATAGTGTTCTCAGGTTTCTTTAACTTAGGTAGCCCTCTAACCTTTTTCAGTTTGCTTATGCTTACCAAGTTATCAAACTTCACATGACACAACCTTTTATGCCATAACCAAACATTATTGTATTGTGCAAGCAAACATGTTTCTTCAAATAAATCTAGATAAAATAAGTTACCTTTGGTCTGATCACCACTACCAACAAGTTCTCCATTAGAGTCATAGATCTTAGCTTTTCTGTGATGGAATTCAACTTTGTAACCAGCAATGTTCAGCTGTGCAACACTCAGCAAATTGTATTTAAGATCATCGACCCATTATACATCATCACATCTAATTTTTTTAGTTAGATTAATCAATCCATTACCTTTGATAAGACATGGTGAATCATTACCAAATTTTACATATCCTCCTTTACATTGGTTTAGGGTTTCAAACTTATCTTTGTCACCAGTCATATGATGGGAAC
>MU228182.1:492226-528053 GCA_018584345.1 Thuja plicata | reverse complement strand
CGGTTAAGTGTGACCTTGTTAGAGGATTTTTATACATAGGTTGTCACTTAGTATTTGGCATCTATGCTACCATCCTTGAATCAGTCTCTAGACTGTCAATAGGCTTTATGCTAATCTTACTACCATCTTTGAATCAGCCTCCTTCTTAGATTGTTAATAGGATTTAGGTAAGACCGATGCTACTATCATGAGTCAACCTTTTGGTAATCTGTTAGGATATACCTCAATTATAAAAGACTGTTAAGTCCTACTCTGTTAAGAGACTTAATGCTTCAATGGTTAAATTGAAACAAAATGACCTATTTCTAATGCAACTGAATTGCAGATTTTTAGATCTATTTTACTTACAATATCTTTCTGGTCAATGTATCAATTCAATTCCTTTGTACCTAACTCTTTTTGCTCTGTGATGTTGTGCTTTTCTATTTGTCGGTGTCTACAGAATTCCTTAGCTCTTCCTTAGCTTGATTGATCAGGACTGTATAAAGTTAATCCTTCATCAATTTCTCTTCAGCATCTTCTCTCAATTCACTCCCCCATATATCTGATTGCTTCCAAAAATTAATTATGCTTGTCTCTTAAATAGACATGATATTCCTTAATTCTAGGTTCTTGATTCTTGATTCTTGGCGTGAAAATAAATCCAGCCAAATTGATTTATGTCTTTAACTCCTGTTTTATCTCATAGTTATCTTCTTGAAAATTGTATAAAGCATCTTTAAATCAATTACTTAATAGTGGTTGAATAAAGAAAATAAAACAACCAGTTAAGTCTATCTTTTAGCTCTACCAGCTAGATATTTTATCATCTTCTAAACTCTCTATTATGTTGGTCAATACTACAGTTCGTCGCCGGTGACAACTGCCAGTTCCATCAGTGCAACTTTAGTTAGCTTTGGGATCTCCGTCCGTCGTGCATCATAGGATCTTTCTCATCGGGAAACACTATTTTAAGCTCATTGAGCATCCTTTGATTCTTCTTCATTGGGCAATACTATCTTCTGCTTGTCGGGAAACACTGTGACTTTTTCTCTGTCTTTACCGATGGTGTGCACTCCGTCGGTGTGATCTGTCACTTAGTGCATACTTAAATTTTATGCATTTTTGAAAGTATAACCTCTATTCTATTGATTCTCTAAAGTCTTTGGCATGACCATATAGATGATATCAAGTTGACATCAATGATAATATAAACCATTAACTGATTTAATGTCTTGCATCATCTTCAACTTAATATTGTCAAACATTCAATAAGTTACATGTCATCAATCTCTCCCTTTGGCATTGATGACAACATGCTATATTATCATACTATACTATTGCTAATACAATATGAAATACAATTGTTGAGATTCATCAAATTACCAAACAGTTTGTTTTGATAACTGATAAAAATGTATGACCGTCGGTAAGCTCTGTGTAAGCTTAGATTTGATTCTTGCAGCTTTTCCTATTGCTTCTTTTGATGTGTTGTGTCCTTTTGATTGTTCTGCTTCTTTCATGTCTTTGTCTTTTATTTGCAACTTTATACATATTCTCTCCCTTTGGATATGATCTCTCCCTGTTTTGAGTAATCTGATAATGAATAGTTTCTGATGATAATATGGATACATTCTCTACCTTTGACAACAATGCCAAACAAATATATGACATTCTGTCAACCAATTTCTTTTTTCCATAATATATTCCTTGAAATTCCCTTATCCATCATCAATATAACAATATGCACTGGTGCTCGATTCTGATATATACCTTGTTGTATATAGGTGTAGCTTTGAAGTTTAGCTTGTGCTTGCATCAGTCATGAATGATATTCTGATAATATATGGCTCATGAAACCTTGAGTATGTTTACTGACTGTTAGACATGGGTTTGGTCCCTAGTATTTTTCTTAGGTACTCAAATGTATCTTTGGGAAGTGGCTTGGGGAAGATATTAGACAATTGTTCTTTTGATTGCACATATTCAAGTATCACCTCTTTTTCGTGAACTTGTTCTCTCAAATAATGATACTTGATGCCAATGTGTTTAGTCTTCGCATGCATGAATAGATTTTTGGAAATATTTATTGCACTAGTATTATCACAATAGACAACCATTGGTTCTTTGATCTTCATATGCATACCTTCCAGTAGTTGTTTGATCCATGCAATATTTGAGCAGTTTGCAGCAGCAACTACATATTCTTCTTCTGTAGTTGACTAAGAGATACATCCTTGCTTTTTGTTAATCCATGTGACAAGTTTGTCACCCATAAAGAATGCTCCTCTAGTTGTGCTCTTTCGGTCATCAAGATTTCCTGCGCAATCAGCATCGATAAAGACTTTTAGTTCAAATTTGCCTTCTCTTCTATAGAATAAGACAAATTCCTTAGTATTCTTCAAATATCTTAGAATTCTTTTCACAGCAGTTATATGTGATTCCTTGGGGTTTGCAGAAAATCTAGCAACAATTCCTACTGCATGTGCAATATCTAGTCTAGTGTGTACAACATACATGAGTTTTCCTATCATTGATTTGTACAGAGTCTGATTTACTTCTGTTGTCTTGTCTTCCTTTGTTAATTTGCATCCAGTAGCCATCGGTATTCCAACAGGTTTGGAATCTACCATCTTGAATATTTTCAGAACTTCTTTGATGTATTTGGACCGTGTAATAAAAATAGCTTCACTTTTTTGAATGATCTGTAGACCAAGAAAGAACTTGATCTCTCCAAACATAGAAATCTCAAATTCTTTTCTCATTTCATCGGAAAATTATTTGTATGCATATCATTCCCTCCAAATATGATGTCATCAACAAATATTTCAGCAATCAAAGTGTCAGCATTAGTATCTTCTTTCAAATAAAGATTACTATTTTCACTAGTCCTCATGAATCCAATACTTATTAGATAGGAGTGAAGTCTTTCATACCAGGCTCTTGGATCTTGTTTTAATTCTTACAAGGCTTTGTGGAGTCTACATACCATTTTCCTCTTGTATGGATCCACAAACCCTTCTGGTTGCTCAATATATACCTCTTCTTCAAGTATTCCATTTAGGAATGCTGACTTGAAATCCATTTGATATACTTTGAATCCTTTGTATGAAACATAATAAAGTAGAATTCTTACTCCTTCTAGCCTAGCAACAGGTGCACAGGTCTCTCCATAGTCTATACCTTCCTACTAGTCTTTCTTTGTTCCTTGTGACTTCTCCATTATCATTTAGTTTGCTCCTAAATATCCATTTTGTACCGATGACATTCTTTTCATCTGGTCTTGGCACAAGTGACCATGTCTTGTTCTTCTCAATCTGTTCAATCTCATCATTCATAGCACTTATCCATTCTACATTATCTAGTGCAACATTGACAGATTTTGGTTCAAACTTACAAATTCAGCAATTTGAGTTTAAAAACTTAATTCTTGTTCTTGTACCAACTTTCTTATCTCCTATGAGCTAGTTCTTTGGATGATTCCTTCTTACATATCTTGCAAGTACAGGTGCATTTATTTGCATATCATCTTGATCTTCATTACCTTGCACATTATCTTGATCATTATCTTGACCGTCGGTAACAACATTCTAACCGTCGGTTGCAACATTTTGTTGTTCTGGATTTAAACATTGTTACTTGGGTAAAGTGATGGGTTCTTCAATGTATACAAACTTGTTGTAGTCTTTTGGTTCTTTTGTGCTTTCTAGCTCATTCTTTTTTGCAAATTCATCAATCTTTGCATTTGCACTTTCAACTGTTTTGTTAGAAGCCTTGAGTAGACATTTAAAAGCTTTGCTTTTTGTAGAGTACCCTAGAAAAATACCTTCATCACTTTTGGCATCTAGCTTTCCATCTCTATTGTCTTTTAAGACATAACATTGAGTGCCAAAAATTTTGAAGTAACTTACATTGGGTGTTTTACCATACCATAGCTCATAAGGAGTCTTCTTTGAGTCCTTTCTTAATTGTACTATGTTAAGTGTATAGACAGTAGTGCTAATAGCTTCCCTCCAGAAGATCTGAGTGATGTCCTTCTCTATCATCAATGTTCTTGCACAATCAACTATTGATCTATTCCTTCTCTCAGCAATCCCATTTTGCTGTGGTGTTCTTGGTGCATAAACCTGTCCTTTTATGCCATTCTCATTACAGAAATTAGTGAATTCATCTAATACAAATTCTCCTCCTCTATCTAATCTCAAACATTTTAGATCCTTACCACTTTGTTTTTCTACCATAGCTTTATACCATTTAAACATCTTGAATTCTTCAGATTTTTCTTTTAGAAACATGATTGTCATCATTCTAGAATAATCATCAACAAAGAGAATAAAATATATATCTCCATAATAGCTCTTCATCCTCATAGGTCCACATAAATTAGTATGGACTATTTCTAGAATATCATCAGATGTATGGGTTTGGCTTTTGAAACTAGACTTTGTCATTTTACCTTTTTGACAATTCTTACACATGATGTTGTCTGGCTTTGTCATCATCGGTAAGCTTCTTACACTTCTTTTCCTTCTTATTTTCATCATGTTTTCAAAATTCACATGACACAACCTTTCGTGCCACAACCATATGTCTTCATTTCTAGTCATCAAGAAAGTGGGGTTAGTATCATTTAGATAGAATAAGTTACCTTTGGTCTGTTCACCGGTACCAATCAGAATTCCTGATTCATTGAAGATCTTTTCATTCTTGTTCTCAAATGCTATTTTGTGACCTAAATTATTCAGCTGATAAACACTCAACAGATTATAATTCAATCTTTTTACCCAATAAGCATTTTCACATTTAATCAGGTTGTTTAGCATTACTATTCCTTTACCTTCAATTTGGCAAGGTGAATCATTTCCCATTCTTACTGTACCACCTTTATAGTATTCAAAAGCATTAAAATTTTCTTTGTCACCGGTCATATGATGAGTGCAACCACTATCTATAATCCAGATATCATTCCTACTAATCTTAGATATGAGTGCAGTTTGTTCATACCTTTCATCTTCATCTGAATCATCCTTTATAGCTACATATACTATTTCGAGATCATCATCCGGTTCGGTGTCAGTATCTTCATCTTTGCAAGCAGCTAGATAGCTAGCTTTCTTGCCTTTATCCTTGTAATCTTGGGTATCATTTCATTCTAATTGTTGGTAACCTCTGTAATCATTGTTATTACCTCTGTTAGATTTCTACTCAAAAGATCTGTTATCACTTCTGTCATCTTTTCTTTTAGGACTCTTGTAGTAAAGTTTCCAATCTCTTTACAATTAAAACATACAAGTGGTAACTTACCTTTGTATTTACCTTTGCCTCTTAGCATTCTTCTCACCATGAGTGCTTCAATTTCATCTAGATATTCTTCTTCACTTTCACTTTCACTTTCACTTTCACTGTCACTTCTAGATGAGTGTCTCTGGCTAGATTTGCTTATTCTCATAGAAGACTTGAATGCAGACTCTAAACTTGGTAAGACACTATTATCAAAATTATTCATCTCAAATGAAATCAGTCTACCAATCAAGCTATTAAGAGTGACTATATTGTTAGCTACTGCTCTCATTTCTTGTATAACAGAGACTCTAATAGCATATATAGACAATAGGGTTCTTAAGATTTTACTTACCACTATCTCCTCTTCAAGTGTACCTCCAACACCTCGTATAGCATTGACTACTTCCTTTATTTTTTTGATGTACTAAGTGATGTTTTCACCTTATTTCATTCTGAGATCATCAAACTTTCCTCTAAGGATTTCTGCCTTGGCTCTCAGAACATTTGCATCACCACGATGTACAAGTTTCAACTTGTCCCACATTGTCTTTGCATTTTTGCAATCTTTAACATCCTCAAATTCAGCTTCAGAGAGTGAGGCTGAAAGATCTATAACCATGCAGTTATGTTAATGATTTACTCTTAATTGATCTACTGTCAATGGTCCTATAGGAAACACATATGGAGTATCTAAGTATTAATTAATATCATTTCCAATACCTGATAAGTGAAGCTTTATCCTGCTTTTCCATGAAGCAAAGTTGTCCTTGTTCAACTTGGGCACATCTCATCTATTCATATTGTGATCTTTCACTTAGGTCTTGAAACCTTCTTTCTAAGCACACAAGCTCGGATACCAATTGTTAGTAATAACTGAGAGGGGGGGGTGGGGGGGGGGGGNGGGTGAATCAGTGGCCTCAAAGATTTATCCAATTTAAAATTTAATCCACCAATATATACTTCTCAAATTATTAAGTCCCAACAAGATATATGTCTTTGAAATACTTGAAATAAATAATTGTCTGTCGGTTTACCTTGTCTGTCCTGATTCTCCTTGATAACTGATAAGCAGTAAACTGTATTTACCAATGCTCAGTAAATATGCAGATTAGACCAATCAATCCATAAATGCATATGTAGAATGTAAAACAATAAAGTAATAGAACATACACATATAATACAAAGATTTTAACGTGGAAATCCTACTAAGGGAAAAAACCACTGGGACCGGTACCCAAAATTTTCACTCTTCTAAAGTGAGCCCTGTTAGGAGCCAACCCAGTTAAAGGTTACAAACACACGGTTAAGTGCGACCTTGTTAGAGGATTTTTATACATAGGTTGTCACTTAGTATCTGGCATCTATGCTACAATCCTTGAATCAGTCTCTAGACGGTCAATAGGCTTTATGCTAATCTTACTACCATCCTTGAATTAGCCTCCTTCTTAGACTGTCAATAGGCTTTAGGAAAGACTGATGCTACTATCATGAGTCAACCTTCTGGTAATCTGTTAGGATATACCTCAATTACAAAAGACTGTTAAGTTCTTCTCTGTTAAGAGACTTAATGCTTCAATGGTTAAATTGAAACAAAATGACCCGTTTCTAATGCAACTGAATTGCAGATTTTCAGATCTATTTACTTACAATATCTTTCTGATCAATGTATCAATTTAGTTCCTTTGTACTTAACTCTTTCTGCTCTGTGATGTTATGCTTTTCTGTTCGTCGGTGTCTGCAGAATTCCTTAGCTCTCCCTTAGCTTGATTGATCAGGACTGTATGAAGTTAATCCTTCATCAGTTTCTCTTTAGCATCTTCTCTCAATTCACTCCCCCATGTATCTGATTACTTCCGAAAATGAATTATGCTTGTCTTTTAAATAGACATGATATTCCTTAATTCTAGGTTCTTGATTCTTGTTTTTTGGTGTGAAAAATAATCCAGCCAAATTAATTTATGGCTTTAACTCCTGTTTTATTTCATAGTTATCTTCTTGCCAAATGTATAAAGCATTTTTAAATCAATTACTTAACGGTGGTTGAATAAAGCAAATAAAACAACCAGTTAAGTCTATCTTTTAGCTCTGCTAGCTAGATATTTTTTCTTTTTCTGAACTCTCTATTCTGTTGGTCAATACTGCAGTTCGTTGCCCGTGACAACTACCAGTTCTATCGCTGCAACTTCAGTTAGCTTCAGGATCTCCATCCGTCGGGCATCATAGGATCTTTCTCATCGGGCAATACTATTTTCAGCTCGTCGGACATCCTATGATTCTACTTTTTCGGGCAATACTACCTTCTGCTTTTCGGGCATCACTGTGACTTTTTCTCTGTCTTTATTGATGGTGTGCACTCCTTCAGTGTGGTCTATCACTTAGTGAATACTTGACTTTTATGCATTGCTAAAAGTATAACCTCTGTTCTATTGATTCTCTAAAGTCTTTGGCATGACCATATAGATGATATAAAGTTTACATCAATGACAGTACAAACCATTAACTGATTTAATACCTTGCATCATCTTCAACTTAATATTGTCAAACATTCAATCAGTTACATGTCATCAATCTCTCCCTTTGGCATTGATGGAAACACGCTATATTATCATACTATACTATTGCTAATACAATATGAAATACAATTGTTGAGATTCATCAAATTACCAAACAGTTTGTTTTGATAACTGATAAAAATGTCTGACCACCGGTAATCTTTGTGTAAGCTTAGATTTGATTCTTCCAGCTTTTCCTGTTGCTTCTTCTGATGTGTTGTGTCCTTTTGACTGTTCTTCTTCTTTCATGTCTTTTTCTTTTGTTTGCAACTTTATACATATTCTCTCCCTTTGGATATGATCTCTCCCTGTTTTGAGTAATCTGATAATGAATAGTTTCTGATGATAATATGGATACATTCTCTCCCTTTGACAACAATGCCAAACAAATATATGACATTCTATCAACCAATTTTTTTTTTCCATAATATATTCCTTGAGATTCCCTTATCCATCATCAATATAACAATATGCACCGGTGCTCGGTTCTGATATATACCTTGCTGTATATAGGTGTAACTTTGAATTTGAGCTTGTGCTTGCATTAGTCATGAATGATATTCTAATAATATATGGCTGATGTAGCCTTGAGTCCATTGATTGAATGTTAGACATGGGTTTGACCCCTAGTCTTTTTCTTAGGTACTCAAATGTATCTTTGGGCAGTGGCTTGGTGAAGATATCAGCCAAATGTTCTTTTGATTGCACATATTCAAGTATCACCTCTTTTTCTTGAACTTGTTCTCTCAAATAATGATACTTGATGGCAATGTGTTTAGTCTTTGCATGCATGACTGGATTTTTGGAAATATTTATTGCACTAGTGTTATCACAATAGATAACCACTGGTTCTTTGATCTTCATATGCATACATTCCAGAAGCTATTTGATCCATGTAGTATTTGAGTAGTTTTCACCAGCAACTACATATTCTACTTCTGTAGTTGACTGAGAGATACATCCTTGCTTTTTGCTAATCCATATGACAAGTCTGTCACCCATGAAGAATGCTCCTCCAGTTGTGCTCTTTTGGTCATCAAGATTTCCAACCCAATCAGCGTCGGTAAACACTTTTAGTTAAAATTTGTCTTCTCTTCTATACCATAAGCCAAAATCCTTAGTATTCTTTAGATATCTTAGAATTCTTTTCATAGCAGTTATATGTGATTCCCTGGGGTTATCAGAAAATCTAGCAACAATTCCTACTGCATGTGCAATATTTGGTCTAGTGTGTACAACATACATGAGATTTCCTATCATTGATCTATATAGAGTCTGATTTACCTATGTTTTCTTGTCTTTCTTTGTTAATTTGAATCCAGTAGCCATCGGTGTTCCAACAGGTTTGGAATCTTCCATCTTGAATATTTTCAGAACTTCTTTGATGTATTTGGACTGTGTAATGAAAATAGCTTCACTTTGCTGAATGATCTGTAGACCAAGAAAGAACTTGATCTCTCCAAACATAGACATCTCAAATTCTTTGCACATTTCATCAACAAATGATTTGCATAGCATATCATTCCCTCCAAATATGATGTCATCAACAAATATTTCAGCAATCAAAGTGTTAGCATTAGTATCTTCTTAGAAATAAAGATTACTGTTTTCACTAGTCCTCATGAATCCAATACTTATTAGATAGGAGTGAAGTCTTTCATACCAGGCTCTTGGAGCTTTTTTTAATCCATACAAGGCTTTGTGGAGTCTACATACCATGTTCCTCTTGTTTGGATCCACAAACCCTTCTGGTTTCTCAATGTATACCTCTTCTTTAAGTATTCCATTTAGGAATGCTGACTTGACATCCATTTGATATACTTTGAATCCTTTGTATGAAGCATAAGCAAGTAGAATTCTTACTTCTTCTAGCATAGCGATAGGTGCAAAGGTTTCTCCATAGACCATACCTTCCTCTTATGCATACCCTTTGCATACTAGTCTTTCTTTGTTGGTTGTGACTTCTCTATTCTTGTTCATTTTGTTCCTAAATATCCATTTTGTACCGATGACATTCTTGTCATCTGGTCTTGGCACAAGTGACCATGTCTTTTTCTTCTCAATCTGTTCAATCTCATCATTCATAGCACTTATCCATTCTTCATTATCTAGTGCAACATTGACAAATTTTGGTTCAAACTTACAAATTAAGCAATTTGAGTTTAAAGACTTACTTCTTGTTCTTGTACCATCTTTCTTATCTCCTATGATCTAGTTTTTTGGATGATTCCTTCTTACATATCTTGCAGGTACAGGTGCATTTCTTTTCATATCATCTTGATCTTCATTACCTTGCACATTATCCTAACCGTCAGTAACAACATTCTGACCATCGGTTGCAACATTCTGTTGTTCTGGATGTAAGCACTATTGCTCAGGTAAAGTGATGGGTTCTTCATTCTATACAAACTTGTTGTAGTCTTCTTTTTCTTTTGTGCTTTCCAACTCATTCTTTTCTGCAAATTCATCAATCTTTACATTTGCACTTTCAACTATTTTGTTAGAAGCCTTGAGTAGACATTTAAAAGCTTTGCTTTTGGTAGAGTACCCTAGAAAAATACCTTCATCGCTTTTGGCATCTAGCTTTCCATCTCTATTGTCTTTTAAGACATAACATTGACTGCCAAAAATTTTGAACTAACTTACATTGTTTGTTTTACCATACCATAGCTAATAAGGAGTCTTCTTTGAGTCCTTTCTTAATTGTACTTTATTAAGTGTATAGACATCAGTGCTAATAGCTTCCCTCCAAAAGATCTGAGTGATGTCCTTCTCTATCATCAGTGCTCTTGCACAATCAACTATTGATCTGTTCCTTCTCTCAGCAATCCCATTTTGTTGTGGTGTTCTTGGTGCAGAAACCTGTCTTTTTATGCTATTCTCATTATAGAGATTAGTGAATTCATCTGATACAAATTTCCCTCCTCTATCTGATCTCAAACATTTTAGATCCTTACCACTTTGTTTTTCTACCATAGCTTTATATCATTTAAACATCTTGAATGCTTCAGATTTTTATTTTAGAAACATGACTATCATCATTCTAGAATAATCATCAACAAAAAGAATAAAATATCTATCTCCATAATAAGTCTTTCTCCTCATAGTTCCACATAAATTAGTATGGACTATTTCTAGAATATCATCAGATGTATGGGTTTTTCTTTTGAAACTAGAATTTGTCATTTTACCTTTTTGACAATTCTTACACATGATGTTGTCTGGTTTTGTCATCGTCAGTAAGCCTCTTACACTTCTTTTCCTGCTTATTTTCATCATATTTTCAAAATTCACATGACACAACCTTTTGTGCCATAGCCATATGTCTTCATTTCTAGTCATCAAGAAAGTGGGGTTAGTATTATTCAGACAAAATAAGTTACCTTTGGTCTGTTCACCGGTACCAATCAGAATTCCTGATTCATTGAAGATCTTTGCCTTCTTGTTCTTAAATGCTACTTTGCGACTTGAATTATTCAGTTGAGAAACACTCAATAGATTATAATTCAATCCTTTACCCAATAATCATTTTTACATTTAATCAGGTTATTTAGCATTACTATTCCTTTACCTTCAATTTGACAAGGTGAATCATTTCCCATTCTTACTGTACCACCTTTATAGTATTCAAAAGTATTAAAATTTTCTTTGTCACTGGTCATATGGTGAGTGCAACCACCATCTATAATCTAGATATCATTCTTACTAATCTTAAATATGAGTGTAGTTTCTTCATACCTTTAATCTTAATCTGAATCATCCTTCACAGCTACAAATACTATTTTGACATCATCATCTGGTTCGGTCTCAGTATCTTCATCTTTTCAAGCAGCTAGATAGCTAGCCTTCTTGCCTTTATCCTTGTAATCTTGGGTATCATTTCTTTCTGATCATCGGTAACCTCTGTAATCTTTTTTATCACCTTTGTCAGATTTCTTCTCAAAAGATCTGTTATCACTTCTGTCATCTTTTCTTATAGGACATCTTGCAGTATAGTGTCCAATCTCTTTACAATTAAAACATACAAGTGGTAACTTACCTTTGTATTTACCTTTTCCTCTTAGAATTCTTCTCGCCATAAGTGCTTCAATTTCATCTAGATCTTCTTCTTCACTTTCACTTTTAGTGTCTCTTCTAGATGAGTGTCTCTGGCTAGATTTTCTTATTCTCATAGAAGACTTGAATGCAGACTCTAAACTTGGTAAGACACTATTATCAAAATTGTTCATCTCAAATGAAATCACTCTACCAATCAAGCTATCAAGAGTGACTATATTGTTAGCTACTGCTCTCATTTCTTGTATAGCAGAGAATCTAATAGCATATATAGGCAATAGGGTTCTTAAAATTTTACTTACCACTATCTCCTCTTCAAGTGTACCTCCAACACCTCGTATAGCATTGACTACTTCCTTTATTCTTGTGTTGTATTGAGTGATGTTTTCACCTTCTTTCATTCTGAGATCATCAAAATTTCCTCGAAGGCTTTCTAACTTGGCTCTCAGAACATTTGCATCACCACCATGTACAAGTTTCAACTTGTCCCACATTGTCTTTGTATTTTTGCAATCTTTGACATCCTCAAATTCAGCATCAGAGAGAGAGGCTAAAAGCTCTATAACCATGCAATTATGTTAATGCTTTACTCTTAATTGATCTACTATCAATGGTCCTGTAGGCAACACATATTAAGTATCTAAGTATTGAGTAATATCATTTCCAATACCTGATAAGTGAATCTTTATCCTACTTTTCCATGAAGTAAAGTTGTCCTTGTTCAACTTGGGCACATCTCGTCTATTCATCTTGTGATCTTTCACTTAAGTCTTGAAACCTTCCTTCTAAGCACATAAGCTCTGATACCAATTGTTAGTAATAACTGAGAGGGGGGGGTGAATTAGTGGCCTCAAAGATTTATCCAATTTAAACTTTAATCCAGCAATATATACTTCTTAAATTATTAAGTCCCAACAAGATGTATGCCTTTGAAATACTTGAAATAAATAACTGTCTCTCGGTTTACCTTGTCTGTCCTGATTCTCCTTGATAACTGATAAGTAGTAAACTGTATTTATCAATGCTTAGTAAATATGCAGAGTATACCAATCAATCCATAAATGCATATGTAGAATGTAAAATTATAAACTAATAGACCATACACATATAACACAAGGATTTTAACGTGGAAACCCTATTAAGGGAAAAAAAGACTGGGACCGGTACCCCAAATTTTCACTCTTCTAAAGTGAGCCTTGTTAGGAGCCAACCCTATTAAAGGTTACAAACACACGATTAAGTGCAACCTTGTTAGAGGATTTTTATACATAGGTTGTCACTTAGTATCTGGCATCTATGGAACCATCCTTGAATCAGTCTCTAGACTGTCAATAGACTTTATGCTAATCTTACTACCATCCTTGATTTAGCCTCCTTCTTAGACTTTCAATAGGCTTTAGGTATGACCGATGCTACTATCATGAGTCAACCTTCTGGTAATCTGTTAGGATATACCTCAATTACAAAATACTGTTAAGTCCTACTCTGTTAAGAGATTTAATGCTTCAATGGTTAAACTGAAACAAAATGACCTGTTTCTAACGCAACTGAATTGAAAATTTTTAGATCTATTTACTTACAATATCTTTTTGATCAATGTATCAATTTAATTCCTTTGTACTTAACTCTTTCTTCTTTGTGATGCTGTACTTTTTTGTTTGTCAGTGTCTATAGAATTCCTTAGCTCTCCCTTAGCTTGATTGATCAAGACTGTATAAAGTTAATCCTTCATCAGTTTCTCTTCAACATCTTCTCTCAATTCACTCCCCCGTGTATCTAATTGCTTTTGAAAATGAATTATGCTTGTCTCTTAAATAGACATGATATCCCTTAATTCTAGGTTCTTGATTCTTGATTCCTTGTGTGAAAAATAATCTAACCAAATTGATTTATGGCTCTAACTCCTATTTTATCTCATAGTTATCTTCTTGCCAGCTATATAAAGCATCTTCAAATCAATTACTTAACGGTGGTTGAATAAAGAAAATAAAACAACTAGTTAAGTCTATCTTTTAGCTCTTCCAACTAGATATTTTGTGATTTTCTGAACTCTCTGTTCTGTTGGTCAATACTGTAGTTTGTCATCGGTGATAACTGGCAGTTCTGTCGGTGCAAATTTAGTTAGCTTTAGGATCTTTGTCTATCAGGCATCATAGGATCTTGATCATCGGGCAATACTGTTTTCAGCTAGTTGTGCATCCTGTGATTCTGCTTCATCAGGCGATACTGTCTTCTGCTTGTCGGGCATCACTATGACTTTTTATCTATCTTTACCAATGGTGTGCACTCCATCAGTTTGGTCTATCACTTAGTGAATACTTGAATTTTATGAATTGTTGGAAGCATAACCTCTATTCTATTGATTCTCTAAAGTCTTTGGCATGACCATACAGATGATATCAAGTTGACATCAATGACAATACAAACCATTAACTGATTTAATTCCTTGCATCATATTCAACTTAATATTGTCAAACATTCAATCAGTTACATGTCATTAGATTATCCCACATTTCTTTTGTATTTGAGCAGCTCTTTATATCATCAAACTCTGAATAGCTCAATGAGGAGGCGATCTCCAACATTGCCTGATTGTGGTCCTGCTTTTCTTTAAGTTGAGTAGCTGTGAGAGGAGTAGTAGGTAGTACATAGGCTATTTTAATAAGTCACTTATCATCATCTCCAATACCATCCAAATGTAGCTTCATCAAGTTCTTCCATGCGGGGAAGTTATCTTTGTTCAGCTTAGGAACCTCCTTCTTATACATCTTTATCTTTTGCTCCTAGTAACTTCAAACTGTTTTCAGGAGACCAAAGCTCTGATACCAATTGTTAAAATGAATTTAGAATAACTAAGAGGGGAGGGGTGAATAATTTATCCTTAGGTTTAGATGTAGTCAAATAAAACTTTCTGTACTTCAGATCTACTCGGCAACAGTAGCATAAGTCAACAACTTTAATCATGCAGTTTACTGTTAATTGAAATTAACTTGTAGAAATGTAACAGTAAAGAAAATCATAAGCATTCACACAAGTTGACACAAGTATTTAACGTGGAAACCCAATATGGTAAAAACCACTAGTAACATGCTACCAAGTATTAACTCTTATGAAGTGATGCCCTGTGAGGAGCCAACCTTGTGAAAGGTTACAATAACACACTGCTAGGTGTGATCTGGTTAAAGGATTTAATCACCCTGTCAGGAGTGGCCTTGTTAGAGGACTTAGAACATTCCAATCTGAATGTCACCTTGTTAGAGGATTTATACAAATGACTGTTAGGTCGACCTTGTTAAAGGATTTTAACTGATACAATGGTTAGAAAGTAATCAGCAGTTGTGGTCTGGTACATACAACTTACTTTGCAAATTCAGATCCAATTACAACTCTAATGTTAACTTACTGGATAGCCTACATTGTCATTTCAACCTTCTGATCTGCTTGGAAATCCGTCAAGCAATCACACATGCAACTCTCTACTTCTATATTCAGCCTTCTCTACCAGATTATGCTAAACAGTAAATCAACTATGCAACTCTTTTGCATTCACTTTTCATTCAACAACACTTCAGCATTCTGCATCTACTTTTGCATCTTTTTTTTTGAATAACCCCTTGAGATTATCATATACCTCTTTTGTCTAGGTCAAATAAATCTTTTGCCACTTAAACAATATCGTAGATCTTAGGTTGGGTCAGATCCAATGGATCATCTCATCTTTGCATTCATGTACTTCTCCAAAGTAGTCTCTAATTAAATCTTGAAACCATGCATTAATTACGGTTACCCATACATTAAATGTCATGGATCAATCTTTAATTAACATTACATATCCCAATAAAATTAACTAAGTCGGCCAAAGATTTCAAATCTCATCATTAATAAAACTTCTGTAAGTCAGCCATCATTACTATTTTTACTCGGCAATTTCAATGGTGCTCGGCATTGAGCAACTTTTGATCGTCACAAACAACTTTACTCGGCACAAGCAACTTTGCTTGGCACTGAACAGCCAAAAAAATTGTCTTTAAAAGATAAACAATTAAATGCTTTGCCAGAGTGATAACTGATCAAGTACCCTTTTATTTGCCTTAACTCAACCATTCACTTGGTCTTCTTGTTAAATCTTCTCCATCAACAATAGATATGGTACTCAAATAGATAACAATAGTCTCACCAATAAAGGTTTGACAACAATGACAAAATAAACAATTGCTTGCATTGTCACTTTCCAACAATCCCAAGAGGTGAAAACCTAGAAACAGACGCCTTTTTTCCCTTAGGTCTTTCCTAGTGGAATTTGTACATATTGCATTTCATCATCTCATTTTCCCATATCCTCATTGCATCTATCATTTGTGCATCATCCTAATAAAGTGTCAGAGCTGCATTTTTGTCGCATTCTAAGTTTAGTTGCCCTAAGTTTCACATTGGTCACATTTATCACTTGGGGGAACACATCATAGATTTTTGGTACCAAACGGATTCAATAAGTGCAAAATTTTAGTCACACATCAGAAGCAGATTTTCAAATTCAGAGGAGATATATTTTTTGGAACCTTTGATGAATATCATTGTTCAACCCTAAACAGTTTAATCGCATAACATGATCCTTGAGTTTCATTGACTTATTTTATCAAGATTAAAAATTGACACACCCTAAATGATCAGAAGGTTTGGAATTCTTTTTGAAAATCTAGATACATATCAAAACACTTGAAATTTTTGATGAGTTTTTCATTGACTTTTTCGAGTCATGTTCTTTTTAGCTAATCAATGATGTTTTGAATAGATTGGCGATGATAGAGACATGATGTTTTCTTAAGCTTCTGAGTGACTATTTTGAGGAAGATCCTTCAACTTATGTGAGTTAGTCTCAGGACATGGTCACCAAAGAACCATCGAGGACATTCATATAGGAAGGAGGGTTAACCTTTGTTTGTTCACGCAAAAGGATACCTTGGCTATTTAGATTTTCCATATCTTTATACCAACATCCACTTGCAACATTGAATCTGATTAAACTGGTATTCATACTCCCATAGTTGGTCATTCAACTAGTGAGGGTTGTACTTGGTTTTGTAGAAGGGGTTACCACATGAGAGAAAGTCATATTCATATTCTTATGGTCGCAGTGGCACCAGTAAGGATTGTATCGACTCCTACTTCCACAATGCTCTATGATGAAAATATATCTCAGTTTGAATTTCTTTCACAAACCTCAAGGACAATTAGTTGCATTGCATCTTCATGTTAGATTAATTGCATTCTCCAAGTTAGTTTTGAAATGGCTTGCCTTTCTAGCAATTTTCCAAGTTCAAAGCGGGGTATTAAAGTTGACAACACTTCATCAAATTTAATGGTTTTAAGTCATCAATATGACATTTTTCTTTGCATTCATAATCATTAATCATTATTCATTACATATTCATATCAAGGAAAAAGAAAAGAAAGGGAACATTAATCATTATTCATTTATCCACATCATTTAGAATTGCATATCATAAGTTAAATTGCATACATCCAAAATCAAAAAGATAGTTGCATTCATTTATCATTGCACTAAGTATTGCATCGATTGCATTGCATAATCCATACATCATGTTTAAATCAGAAAAGCATATAGAAATAAGTTGCATTAACATCATTTTCATCCATTTATATATTTCCTACTCTAAGACATTGCATCCATAGCATAATAGACATAAATCATAGAAACATGTAGATATGCATAAAAGGAAATCTTATAACACCATCAAAGGAAGAATTAAAGATCATCATAAATAAATGTCCATCATCAATGTCTATAACATAAATCAGTACATCAAAGATACATCAATAAAATGGTCCATACATCAAAGTCCTAATAAAAAATACATATGATGCATCATCAATGCTATATCAAGATATCATGGATCCCAATCTATCTCATGACCCAGTAGGGGCACCTGATCCATCTCCAGCTATACCTGTGCCTGAACCCCTGGCACCATTAGGATCCCTATCACCTACTCTATCCTATGTACTGGGAGGTGCCTAACTAGTGCTCACACTGGTAGGTAACTGAGCTAGAGTAGTCAGAAACTGCTGCAGCATAGTAGAAACCTAATCTAATTGAACTGTAACTGCTATCATCCCTGCCTATAAACCCCAAACATCCTACACTAAGCCATCCATAACGGGAGGAACTGGAGGTGCCTGTGATGCTGGAGGAGCCTGTGGTGCCTATGGTGCTAATAGTACCTATGGTATCACTGGTGTCATACTGTTCTATGGATCAACCTGTGGAATCTGTCCATGCACTAGAACTTGTCTGGCCACATGGACATGTCTGTGTCTATGTCTGGCCCAATCTACACCAACTATCAAAGGAGCCTGAACCTAAGGTACCTGTTCCCATGCTAATCTCTGTCTAGGCTGCCTGAATCTGCCACCTCAGCCTCTAACATGTCCGCCTCTCATCTAAGGTCCTGCAACTCTCTGTAATTGAGGAGCCCTAGGTTCCCTCTAGACTCCGCATCTACAAGGTCTCCCACCATCATCACCATCATCTCCATCATCCTATGAAAGCTCATCCACATTAGGGATAGGCTCTGCTAGATCAGTGAATCTGAGAAAATGATATCACATAAACCACTCATGATACTCAGCTGACATACTTGCATCTGCAACATGTGTCATCAAATCCCACACAACATAACCTAGCTGATCAATTTGCAAATAGGCCAACTGATAGTCCACCTGTGCTCCCCACATCAATCTCTTAGCCTATACTCGAGCATAAAGTGCCATACCCTGAGGCATGTCCTGAACCCAGCCGTACTGACGAAGTACTCTCCTAAAGCAAAATCTCTCAATAACTAATGGTGATCGGTCGATCATCCATCAAGGAGAAAACATATATGGCAACTCATCATCATCCTCTCACCAACTCTCACAATGCATAGATGGTCTTCATACAACTTGATCTATATCATCAATAGTACGTCTCCAAAAGTCAACCTTGCCCAGACGATGCTGGACAACCATGCCATCATACAAAAATACATACAGATATCCATGAACCCGCACTCATGCTGAAACTAGTCTCATAATAGGGAGTTGCTCCCAGTTCCACAACTGCAATACCACTACACCTGTAGAAAGAGCTGCATTGTGCCGATAAACAATCTCATGCAGATCATGATATAACTACACTAAAACACAAGAGCCCCAATCAAATCTCTGAGGATGTGCAATCAAGTCCTCTAATATCTGACCCCATCTGACAACAAAACCACAACCTCTCCTGTCTGGAAGAAGTAATCCTCCAATCACAGCTCCTAACAACACTAGTAAAGTGGGAAAAGAGGCAAATTGTGCCAAAGTAATGCAATCGTCATGAATGGTGTTGTCTCCAAACACCCGTCTGCATATACTACTATCATAAACTGAATCATAATACACACGCTCTCCATGACTCAGGATCCTCAATAATCTGTAAACATCCTTGGGCATGATAGTCATCTCTCCGAGGGGTAGATGAAATGTATTATGGTTAGAGTGCCATCACTCTGCCATAGCTTCCAAAAGACCTCAGTTCAACTGAAACCGAGGGAGATCTAAAAGGAAACCAAGCCCACATGTCTCGATAGTCCGCCGCTTAGGCACTGTAAGCTCATCAACTAAATAAAAAATACAAGATTCTACACCCCATACCCACAACTTACAGTAATGTTCCTACATTTTGAAACAAAGTGAATCATATTAGTCTTTCTCTTGGTGAACCATTCTACGTCAATCAAACACATTAAATCTATCTTTTCTTTAACTTGAGCGCATCAACTTATTGCTCCTAACCTCTATATCATGAGACACAAGGACAATTTGTAATCATTTTTAATCAAATCCGATTGACCTATCAAACATTCATCACTATAACTTTTCTAATATCCTAAGCACTAAGTGACATTCAAGATGAATATTTTCTAGCTTGGAATCTAATTGAGTTATCTGGATGATCGATCAAAAGAACTACATCTATTTTCATCTCAGTTTTCAAACTTCATGGTAGGCGGCACTTCAATAAGTGTATGCGGCTTTTCAAGCCCCGTGACATTTAAATCATTAAATGCAGCACTTTAATACTCAAAGGTGACGCTTGGCTAAGCAGGCAGCCTTTTAAAGTCCTATGCGTCTTTTTAAATATCATAAGCGGCCTTTAAAAACTAGGGTTTTTTAGGTGGCTCTTTTCTATTTGGGTTAAAAATTTTCCCTAATTCTTACGCGGCTTAGGATTTCTTTTATGTGGCTTTTTAACGTCTGGAAGCTGCTTTTCTATCCCCTAAGCGGCACTTTATCTATCCTACGCATCATTTCACTAAATTCCACCTAGAAAGTATTAAAAACATGTATTAAATGTTATTTAAAGAGTAATAAATGCAATAGGAGAGTTTGAACCACTCACCAGAGGCCCGTAGTCAGGAGGTCTCTGATATCTGCATGCTCACTCGAACCTATGCTCTTGAATGGGGACCACCATCGCTGTCAATCGTCAGAGGATCAGAGCAAAATCTCAATAGTCAAAAGTGAAAATGAATAGTAAATTTGGGTTTTTCAACCTATTTAAGCTATTTTACCCTATTTTGTGAGATTTTTGACCCAGTCAAACCAAATCTACATATTCTACACATTGGGGCATTTGTTCGACATCTTTCAACATCATTGTTTATCAAAAATGTAATCATCTTGGATCTATCCTATCAGCAGTATTCATCAAATTTTTCACACTTAAGATCAATATGATTTCATTTGTAAGGGGGCATCATCATATCATCCAACTGGGATTTTGCAACTATCTTATATCAAATCTGGGGCATTAAAACTTCAAATTTTATCAGTGAGTTATCAAATCAGAGCATCAAATTAGAGTTTCATATCACGGTTTCATATTAGGGTTTCATATCAGAGTTTCATATCAGAGTTTCATATCAGGGTCTTATATTAGAGTTTCAAATCAGGTTTTCATATCAGTCAATCAGCTCATCAGTATCAAATCAATGATCAAGACATCAAGCTTTCTTTGAATCAATATGCTTCACACATCAATTCAAAGAGGGTCATTTGTAGACACCTAAAATTGACTAGGTGTATCTTAAGCATTCAAAATTGTAAATCTCAGCCAAAAGCCTCCAATCTCATCTCAATGCAAAACAAATAGATAAGATCAAATAGACATTTATCAAATCAAATGGACAAAAATCAAATCAAATTAAAAGATCAAATAATCATGAAATCAAATAATTAAATTCAAGCCTAAAAGGGATTAATCAAAATTATGCAATTGATTTTAATCAATTAATTGAATAGTTCAAATCAAAAAAATCAAATCCAACCCATTCACCCTTTGATGGCTAAATTAATTAAATGATTGAGTTATTTAATTCCTAATATCTATGAGACAACTAACCAACTTTTCCTCCATTTGAGAACACCTCAAAGCTTTTGACTTAACCAAAGTTTGATCATGATCAACTCACTCTACCCCCTACCCTTGGGAAAATGCTATAAATACAAGCCATTTCCTTTGTGTTTGGGATCCAACAATTTCAAGAGCAAAAGCATCCTTTTTATAGGCATATGGAGAACATTTGAGAGCTTTTTGATCACATTTCAGCATTTGCATAGCATTTAGTATATCATGTTTAGGAGCATATGCTCTTTTCTAATATATCTTGGAGCATTTTGAGCTAGATTAGAGCATTGTTTATCATTTATTTCTCATTCTAGGATTGTCCTTGGGAGAGATTAAGACTGAGAGCTCTCTTAACAAAGCTTAGATAGATAACCATGAGATGATATGAATTTTTAGCTTCAATTCTTAGATAACATTTTTCTTTCCATATAGTTGTTTCTTATTATCCTAATTGAATGAAGGTGTTAATCTTACACACATAATACCAAAAAAAATATACACTGCGTTCAAGATTTAATTTTTAACCAAAAGGACTCCAACCACTTAGTAACATTGGAAGACTATGACTTGAACTTTGAACTAGAAGGTTCAAAGTTCAAAGTGTAATGACACTTGACCGAAAAAACTTGTTACTCTTGATATATTTTTTTTAAGGGGATTTTTAACCGGCAACAGAGTCTACCCAAACTCACCTAGAATAATTATTTAATCTTAAATTCATTGATCTTGATTTCCTCAAGTTATCAAATGAATTGCAATAACATTCACCGCCATCTAATAAAATGCAACCACACATATCAAAATGATATCTCAAATGATTAAGATGTCTATAAGATCACATTTAATGGTTTTCATCAATTCACTTTTGTAATTTGATATAGTTTGTGCTTCTATCATCTACCACAACTTCATTTTTAATTGTATCTTTAAATATTTTTTTGGTCGTTTGGTCACATCATTCTTTATTATAATATTTGGTATTAGAAAATTCAGAGTAAAATGTAGAAAATGTTAATTCTATGAAGTCTAATACATTAAAAAAAATTAATAATCAACAAACTTTAGACATTCAATGATTCAATCACCTTTTAAATGTTAGAGATATTATGGAAATTGACATTTGCTAATGATATTATTAGATTATTAATATGCTTTTGATCACACTTTGATTAGTAAAACTTACCCTACAAGAGAATCCTACTTTGAAGATCCTATGTTATTAAAATAAATTAGTTATATTATAACTAAGAGTCTAGTTGATTCATGCTATCATTATTCTAATGTATCTCATTTTTAATTTCTTGTAATTGAAAGAGGAATTTGGCACATTCTCACACATATATAGATGAAGAATAAAAGATATGCATATTAAACTTCAATTGTTGTTACATCTAATTTAATTAGCCTAGTTTAACAAGTGAACTATTGTGCATTATTTATTTAGTAGAAAGTAATTAGGAAAAAAATCTTGGTTATGTTAAGTGTCTTTTGGAGTATAATTAAGAATGATTAATGATGCCAATTACTAATTATATGTTTGGTTTCCATGAGTGTGTTCGAAATTAATATTGAACCAATAGCTATTGTGAAACTTAACATGGTTTTGTTGAATTAGTTTGGAGTATATATCAATAAGTTTTTAATTTAGAATGAATTTGTAGAAGGTTTTTGAAATTTTTTTGTTGAATCAGTATGGATGAACTTGAATTAAGACATTTTTTTAGCAAACTGGGATCCCCTACTACAAATAGAAAATAGACCTTATTTGAGTTTGGGTTATTTGATTATTAGGGCAATGAATAGCTTCATTTTTTATTCTTTTTCAACAGGTACATTTGACATTATACGAAGAAGGAAGAACAAAACTTTGTAATACAATCAATTGCCATAAACTTTCTTTTGAAGCAAGTAATCTTGTTTCTCTTGAAGCAAGTAATATCATTGTTCAAAAACCTTGATTTCCATTATAAATAGTTGTATAGGTTCTCCTTAATCAATAAGACAAGCTTAGAAGCATGCTTGATATGCATTACACCAAAGGTTTAGTATCCTCTCATTTGACTAATCATGAGAGGATGTATAGTCTCCAGGAAGAAGTTATTAGTGATATTTCCTTTCATCATGTACAACTTTGTTTATGATTTTAAATCAAACACCTATCGGTGTATCCCTTTCACCTCCTTTAGATGCAAGCGCTAGTTAAATATCAATGCATTTGGTGTAATCTTTGGGAATCTTTTTTGTGAACATACTATTTTGACATGACATTGTTAGTTATGTCTAATGGAAATAAGAATATATTTATCGTATTCTTTATAATATATTTATTACAATGGGTTATTTTAGCTTAAGTGTGAATATTTGTAGATAGAAACAATCTTAATTAAATGAGCAAGAGTTTAGTATAAAAATATGTGCAAGGTTGAAATGAATTTTAATATTTTGAAAACAGTTTTATGGACATATAGGTTTGTGGAAATGCATCACTGCATAATATTATGTTATAAGCCTATATGTTAGAGTGATATTTTATATTGATTTGAATTGAATACAAATCAAATCAAGCAACATGATATCCTAACTTTGAGTAAATATTTATTACAATCGGTTGGTTTAGCAAATGTTTGAATAATTTAGCTATGAAAAATAACTTTTGAGAAATCTAGAATCTCATATTTTGTACATTTTGTGCAGCATCGGGGATTTGAAGGAGAAATTGGAGTTGTGGAAGGTGAGGGAAAGGATGGGAAGAAATAAGTATCTACACCCAAAAACAACCAAGAAAGGCCAAGAAATATTGGTGTACAAACAAAAGTGAAATTCTTCTGTATATGAAAGGAAGTTGGTAAAGGTAACTACTCCCAATCTTCAAAAATATGATAAAATGCATAAAATTCACTTTCTTAGTGCGTAAGATTGAAAATGACATTGTTAAGATTAAAATTAAAAAATCAAAAGACAGGGAATATGTTGTGTCATCAAAGAAGTTAAATCAGACATTCATTTTGGTGTGTGTGTGTGAGTTTATCATTCCTTATTTGAGAGAGCAAGAGATGAAATCCATTGTCATAGAAAGCTACATAGTTTGGTCATTCCTAATAGAAAATTAGATATTGCATTATTTCCATAGAGGCTTCCATAGGTATTAGAAGGATATTGGCTTGGTTTCCACATGGTATTCATCTACTGTCAGTCGAGCATTCATAGTCCTGATATAGTTACCCGCATTACTTGTGTTTTCTTAACCTTTCATTTTCTTGTTAGTTATCATGTGGAATTGTAGACATTGAAGTCCTTTCCATTTTGGAAACCAAGGTTGTATCAAGGAATGAACTTTTTATTTTTCACTTAGTAGGATTCTTTAGATTAGCGACATACTAACTCATAAAAGTATTTATTGTGAAATTATGAGAAGATATAATGAATGATATCATCTCCATTTGATGAGACACATAATAACTCTACTCATATGATGTAATAGTTAGTATCCCAAAAATATCAAAGAAGATATATAATGAATGATGTCATCTCCATTTGATGAGACACATAATAACTCTACTCATATGATGTAATAGTTAGTATCCCAACAATATCAAAGATAATCCTATGTTGTAAATAGTGAGAAAATGCATTTAATTATTTTTTAAACATAAGGAGGAAGCCTTCATCATGTACATTGTGAAATAGGGGAAATGCAGGAATTGAATATCAAGCAAGAGAGTCATGTACATGAGGACTTCACTTAGTGAACCTAAATCATAGCACGTGAATTCATGACATACTGGATAATTCCCCTATTTTCAAAAAATATTTTCCCAAACTCCTTTTTTGTCACCCCCTTCAATACCCACCCAATACTCCCCATAGCCATTTTCCTATATAAAAACGCATCTGCACCCCCAAAAAACCCCCCTCCCCCCTATTTAAGAAAAATATATTGTCCCCTTTTTCTACCCATTTAAAACCCCCCAATATGAATGCACGTGGTATGTATTGCCTCTTTAGTGAAGACCCCGTAGTCATGTCATTGAGAAAGTTGTCCTAGTACATTGGAATTTCCTTCATCAAACGATTTGATAAAATACTAAAATATTAAGCATCTGGGATGACATGTGCAACTATAATTGCAGGAAATGTTGTAGTAGCCAATCTTTCAGATTATAGCAATTTTATGTGATTAACTTAGATGGAAATTTTGAGATAGAGTCATTACATCTTTAACTTTATAAATGTTTTAGTGGAGTAGGATTTGCGTAAAGTATTAGCATCCAATGGTGGGCAAGAAAATTTATTGAAGTGTGTGATATTTCCCTTTTTGTAAGTCATCTCCATTTTTCCTGCATTGAAATTCAATGAAACATATTAGGAATTATGAATTTGTAAATATTTAGGAGACATTAACATGTAAAAGAAATGAACCTATTTTTTCCCCAAGAAGCAAAGTAAATATTCATTATCTCCTTTTCTTGTTATTTATGATTCAACCTATATAAGATTAAATGTACTAGTTGATTACTGCTAGTAACTATTAGGTAATAAATAAGGGAACGATAAAAGTTTATTAGTATGAACAATGTACAAGTAGTTGTGCATACCTGAGCTAACTATTTTGAGAGAAAGTGTAGGCGAGCTGCTTCTTTTTTCCTTATAATGTTGTATGGATTCATTTTGCATTTTGGAATATTGATCAAAAGATAATGGTGGTTGTATCTAAAGGCCTTGTATGATTGTTATTCAAGAGAGTGTTGTAAAGGTGAGGCCTTGTTGTTTGACTTCTAATGGTGGGCAGGAAAGGTTCTCTAGTTGGGTGCTATTGCCTTGTTTTTTTAAGTCATCTCCAATTTTTCCTATATTGAAATTCAATGAAATAAATTAGAAATTAATTATTTATAAATATTTATGAGATATTAACGTGTAGAGGGAATACATCTACATTTTTATCTCAGAAGAAAAGTAAATGTTCAGTGTCTCCTTTTCTTGTTGTTTGGGATTTTACCTGTAGAAGATTAAAATGTAGTAGTTGATTAGTGGTAGTAATTATTAGCTATTAAAGAAGGGAACAATATAAGTTTATTAGTATGAATGGTGTAGAATTAGTTGTGTATACTTGAGCTAGCTATTTTGAGAGCAATTATAGGCGAACTTTTTCTTTTTCCCTAAAAATGTTGTATGGTTTTTATTTCATTTTTGAATAGTTATGAAATGAGAATGATGGTTATATAAGAAGTTCTTGTATGGATTTCACTTAGGAGACTGTTGTAAAGGTGAGGCCTTGTCGTTCGACATTAAATTGTAGGAAAGCTAGGTTCTTTAAGTCTGTGTTGTTGCCTTTTTTTGTAAGTCATCTCTAATTTTCCCTAATTGAAATTGAATGAAATAAATTAAAAATTAGTTTTTTGGAGACATTAACGTGTAAAGAAAATAGACCTCTTTTTTTTAGAAGCAAAGTAAATCTTCATTGTCTCCTTTTATTATTGTTTGTGATTTAATCTATAGAAGATAAAATTTAGTAGTTGATCAGTGGTAGGGGAAAGGGACCAGTAGTGGCTATAGCACCAATACCTGTTCACTTTTTGTTATAGTGACCCCCTAATATGAAATAATCCTGCACACCAATAAATATACATAATTAACCCAAAACATATTTATTCAACCCCCAATACATGTTCATACATGAACAAATAGTAGATAGAGAAAAAACAAAAAATTTGAACCAATATTGGTCCTTATATGATTGACATGCAATCTTCCTTGCACAAATAAACTAAATAAATCAATTATTAAAAAGTCATATTGTTTACAATAACCACTTTATGCAAGTGGACCAAAAGTACAAAATTAGTCAAATTACAAATACAAGAGAGCAGTAATTGGTCCCTCATATGACAATTTTAGAAATGAAACTAAAATTTATGGGTTCTCATATGCACTTTCTCCCAAACAGGTTTGTAATCTTTGAGGCATTTAATCTATCTGCAAATAGTACCTTCATTTTCAACAAGTGGTGTAAGGCTCCCATATAGACACAAAAATAGAATAAATAAAAAATAATAATAATTGTGAGGCTAAATCCACACATGAGAATTAAATTGAATATGAAAGCATAAAATGACTGATTGGTTGCAAGCAATAAGAAATTACACAATCAAAATCTACACATACAAGCATTGAATTCGATATGCAAGTATGAAATGACTATTTGGTTGCAATCACTAAGAGCTCAGCTTGTAGCACAAGAATGAATTGATAGGATATTTATCACTAGAATTCAAATTCAAAATTCCACAACCACAAATGAATGCATTCAACTTACACATTTGAATTTACAAATGAATTTATAATGGGATTTTGGAAGTTCATTTTCATTACTACAAGTAGGAAGTCTGAATATTCTTTGCAGACCACAGAGGTGAAGCAGGAATTATCTTTTCATTACTGCAAAGTCTGGATATTCTTTTCCGAGCTCAGAGTTGAAGGAAGATTTATCTGCACAATCCTAATCAAAGAGACTTTCTTCAGGTTGGTACACTATGCTTAACCTTTGTCATTTTATTTTATAGGTGAATATTTTTTAAACTTTTATTTTATATGTTCTAAATACATCAAACACGTCCTTGTTAATTTATAACCTTATTTGTCATGCACCTATCAGTTAGAGCACCAATACACACTGTAACCTTCTACTAATGGCATCATCTACATTTTCTAATCATGTCAGAGTCACCCCTCCATCACATGCTTTAATTCTATCTTGTATCATCATCTTTACTTTCTTTTGTATTTGTATACATATATACAATAATGATTATACCTCAATAATCATGTACACATATACATATACAAAGTAGCAGATACCTTTGTCATTTAAATGTTTACTATGCCTTGCATTTCATTAAAATTTTAATATCTTGTTGAGGGTCTCTTTTTTCTGTTGAAAGATTATCTGTGTGACTAAAAGGTTACATTAAAATGATGAAATCTGCTTCGGTGTTAGTCCATCATGCTTTATGTGGTTTTTTTTGTCATCATTGCTTCAAATGTCGACCAGTATATTAAAATATTTACTATTTCATATATGTCATAGAGGTTTTCATTTTTGTTGTGAATGATTATCCGTATCCATATTGTGTTCCATTAAAATGATGAACTATGCTTCTGCATTCTTTCTTTTTGTCTTCTTTTCTCCAAATTTTCTCATAAGTGGTCGATCTTATTAAAATGATTACCCCTTTCATATAGGTCATATAGGGTTTAATTTCTTTGGTAAATGATAACCGTTTCCATATAGGGTTACATTAAAATGATGAAATTTGCTTCTATGTTACTTCATCATGCTTTATGTGGTTTGTTTTGTCTGAACAATTATGTATCATTATGCATATATGGAATATAAAAAATGCCTAATTTAAAGTATTTAAGTTGTTGGGCCGGTTCATGTGTTCTTTTTTTATGTTAGGAAAGTGAGGGCAAAAACATCCCATTTCACCACATGTGGATCACTGTCTGCCACATAAATGCTAAGATTGGTGCCCAAAAAACATTAGTTTTTCACCCATTTTCACCATTTTTCATTCCTCCCAACACAGTTTTTGGTCTGTACCACTCAAAAACCATTCTATCTTGTGTCATCATTTCTTCTTTCTTTTTTATATGTATACATATACACAATTATGTATAGGTTAACATAATCATGCGCACACACACACACACACACACACATAATTATGTACGAAGACAAAATTATGCAATAGGTATCTCATACTTGAAGTATGAAATACCTATTGCATAGTTTTGTCTTCATATATATATATATATATATATATATATATATATGATCATGTATATGTATATATGATCATGTATACATATACAAAATTATGTACATGTGTGTGTATATAAATGCATAATTATGTATATATATATCCCCAATCTTTTTTTGAGTATGTTTACATGCATAATCATGCATGCATATTTTAGACTCCAAGTATCAGATACATATAACATGACCATGCATATACATGATTGATCATGTATACATGTACATAATTATTTAGCTATATGTATATAGATGCATAATTATGGATGCAATCTGGACGGTGATGGAATTAAACCATGATTGTCTCAATGTCTTCTGTCTCATTCAAATGTTTAATAATGGTTGCATTGAAATGCTACAATGTTGTAGCCATGTGTGCACAATTACATATCTAATTTATTTGGCTCTGCAACATTATTTCCTCGACTCTGCAACCTTCAGGTAAAGTTGCACCCAAGAAGAATGCTTCCTTTCTTTTATTTA
The DNA here is from genome assembly GCA_018584345.1 of Thuja plicata. Taxonomy (NCBI): domain Eukaryota; kingdom Viridiplantae; phylum Streptophyta; class Pinopsida; order Cupressales; family Cupressaceae; genus Thuja; species Thuja plicata. Next base: position 498,430 of record MU228182.1, on the reverse strand, counting down.
TAGAAATAGAATTAAATAATGATTATTGACTTTCAAATGACTAATCCCATGCAGGTACAGATTCATGGCACGAGGTAGAGGTAGAGGTAGACTTGGAGGTGAAAGAAGCATTGGGAAGGAAGACTCGTAGGGGTAGAGGTAGACGTACAGTGACAGTTACTAGTGTACTACACTTCATAGATGTAGTGGATATGACCTTCAAAGAAGAAATTAATGTTTCCAATTGTTTTGGAGAAACAAACAATGGATGCCACAATCAGCCTAATGTAGAGGTAGAGCCCACTATTCAAAATGTTTGACTTGTGAGCCTATCAAAATCATATGTGAAGTGGAAAAATTGCAAATGGTAGAAGAAATTGCTTATTTTGAAGAGAAGGGGATGCCAATCAGAGGTGCAACAATAAAGTGTGGTGTCCCCAATATGACTTTGAGATCATGGATGACTGGGATTTTAGCAACAACCCAAAGGGGACCATGTACCATTTTATCTGAAGAGGAGGATGTTGTACTTGTCCACTGGTGCAAGGAAATTATTAAAATTGCCACCGTTTATAGATCAACCAACTACAATCAACTGTTGCCGATATTTGTGGTGATAGGCCCAACCTGTTCAATAATGGTGTGCTAGGGAAATCATGGTGGTCTTTTTTTTGTATAAGGAACCTTTATTTGACTATGAGAATAGCTGGAGGAGTGGATAGCGACTAAGAAATTATGTTGCAACCTTCGGTTGTGTCCTCATTCTATACCAACTTGCTTAACATTTACAAATTGCACCACTATGGATCACGGATAATTTGGAATTGCGACGAGACTGATGTTCAAGCTGGTAGGAACTATAGAATGAGAGTGATTGCTAGATTGGGGTAGAGATGTGTACCACACTTGATATCAAAAAGTAGAGAGTGGATCAATATTTTCTCTTGTGTTAGTGTGGCTAAGCAGAGTATTCCTGGGTTTTACTTTTTCAAAGCCAAGAAGTACATCAAAAATTACATTGCAAACTGTGAGGTAGGTGCATGCAAAGCGTGTCAAGAGCATGCATGGATGACAAAGGAATTGTTCCTTAATTGGTTACAACATTTTGCAACATCCATACCTTGAGGGGTTTCACCCACTAATAGGGACTTTCTTATCTTTGATGGTCATGGAAGCCACGTCGCCTTCAAGGCAATTGAACAAGCAAAGCACTTGAGAATTGACTTGCTAACCCTGCTTGCTGATACCAGCCATAAGTTACAGCCATTGGACATTAGTGTTTTCTGTCCTTTTAAGAATCACTTCAAAAAACAAAGAAGTACATGGATGTCAAATAACCCCCACATTGAAATTGGCCAAGAAGAGTTGTAAACGCTTGTGAGTAAGGCATTCAAGGAAGCATTGACACCATGAAACATTATGAGTGGGTTTCATAGGACTGACATGATGGAAGTGCTCCAAGGTGTGCTCGCACAAACTCACTAAGGACTCCACTTGTCCTAGCACTAATACATTTGAGATCAATTTTTGACCACACACCATTTTGGCTTATGATGTTCTTTTTTTTTTTGGTTTATGTCCCGATTTGGTCTAAATTTTGACTCTAGTTAAATTTATTGTGGAAATTTCCACCAAATCAAGATGTAAATGAAAAAAACAAAAAACAAATGAACTCTCTTCATTTTTTTTAGGTGCAGGCGAGAGGAAGGTTTACCAGTAGATGGTCTGGTTGTGAAAATTGAAACTCAATGTTTACTGAAGCATTCGTGGGCGGGAGGAGGGATCGATTGTGCATCTGATATTGTTATTGTAAGTTATTGTTTTCTTGAAATTATTTTCTACATTCTGTATTTCAAGTTCTTTCTCTGCTATTTTAGATAGATTTTTTTATTCTCTGCAGATTGATTAGGGTTATCTTTATAGTCGCTGCCCTGGCATTATCCATCCCATTCGATACCTTCCTCCATGTGTATTCTTCAATTCTATCACCTTCTTATGATCTTCTTTGTCACCTCCCCCAATTTTTGTAGCTCTAGATTTGATGGGATATGTTAATGTAATGGGGGAAATTGGGAGAATGGACTATGAGTGTCAACTAAGTAACCTCATCCATTGAACACAACTCCCATCAACAATTACTCCCATTGACTAGTCTATGCATGTGGAAGCATTAATACTTAGAAAATTTATACAGTGGTAACAACAAAGAGTCAAGCTATCAATTGAAGATGAGAGGATTATGATAGGGAAAAGGGAGGAGACCCTTTGATAGAAATAGACTGAAGTCAAAAGCCAAATGCACTAATAATTGGAAGTATAGTCACATTAAATCCATAATAGATTTTGGCACTCAACAAAGATAGAAAGAGATTTCATAATGGAGAGAGGGAAGGTTCGGGGTCTGTGTGTATCCACCTAGTGCAAACATAACTGGCATCTGATGACTTCCCTTCTATGCATAATTTAAGTATTTATAAGATATTACAATATGTCCTAATCAAGATAGATGGAAAGAGCTACCGATCTTCTAGAATATAGATGCACAATATTGATGTCTCATGAAGTCCCCTTAGCAATAAGACCCTATTCTTCCTTTATTTTTGCAAGCTTTCTGAGCAATCAGACCCTTTCTATTTCAATATAAATCTTCCCAACAGAGACATTATTTAGTGTTTCGATGAGCTCAATTTGTGTATCCCAGTCATGTATTTCATCAAAATACTCAATTTCTCTCTGGACCATGATAATAGCTGCCCACTTCTGCTCAATGCTAGCATAGAGCTTCATGACCAAATGGACATGTGCCCCCTCAAAGATAGCCTTGAGTGCTATGGTAATGCCTAGAGAGGCTGGTCATGATCTCAATCTATAATTTGACACTCTTAGTATCCTCCATAGTCACCAATATATTTTTTGCAATATTTACAAGCCATAAACTCCCATGTCCCCTTATCTATGCAGTACCTAATTTTACCACACTGCATTTTGTGCTTCTCTCACATATCTTGTAAGAAATTTGTTAGTACTACAATGATTTTCTTTATTCACAAACAACATCATCTTAATTTGAGAATAAATCAATGATAAAATGATGAATTGTGACCATCTACAACTTCAAACACTTTGCGGTATCAATAAACTCTTAGTTTCTATCACAAACCTCCCTTTTAGATATTGTGAAATACTCACAGTGATTGAAAATATTTTTTCGTAGGGTTTGTTGTTTCTAGTGATAAAAATATAAATCCAAATAAATCAAAATATTCTTAAGTATTAGATGAGCCAATTGATGCCTACTTATCTCCAATCCTCACTCATACACCTCAACATACGGTATTTTCCAATGCATTTTTGGTACCTTAAACTTGATAGAATGTATCACACCTAGGAAGAGGTCTCAAGGATTGCAATGGATGAAAGATATGTGCCACATCAATTTATGGAAAAACTTTAGAAAACTTTGAAGAAAATTGAACTAGTAGATGTAAAGTCATATTCAGCAACCCCTGCCAGCATCTTCTTCCAATGGTGCTCCTCTAAAATTTAATGCCTCCCTTGTCACACTGGTATGTGTATCAAAAGAATCTAGATATCTTCAAAAATTACAAATAGAAAAAGAAATAACATTTATTCCTTCTCAAATTGTAGATTCGTATGCGTAAAAATGGATCTTCATAAAGTATATTGATAAATGCATCACACAATTTCCTCACCGCACAACACTATCATGGGGATAGAGAGATTAAGTGCTCTAATACCATATTAAAATGGTGAGAAGATCAAACCATTGTTAAAATGTAATAGTAAAATCATAAAAATGAAATGTTGATTTATTTGCATTGTTGTTACATTACTGGAAATTGTCTTATAATGCCACTAATTTTCCTATATAAACTACCTTAGGATTAACAATTCTTGTCAAATTATTGTAACTAAATAAACATTTATTATATTTATATCTATTCTAACATAAAAGCTAACTATGATTAATGTAAAACACTAACATATATATCTCTGAATTTGTAATGAAGGTTATATCTTTTCCATGGTCACAACCCTCCTAAAAGTGTCATCTCTCTATAACTATCCATTGCCCCTTCACTAATAAATTGTTTTTGTTTAACTTTTTTTCTTTTTCTATTAAGATAGTTCAAGACAAAATACAACTATCCACTTGGATCAAGTATTTGGAATAGACAACCCCCATAAAATATACAGTTACAAAATTGGGGGAGTGAACTTATATTCTATCTATATACTATCCTGAAAATACTAGAAAGTATTATATTTTACATCCTTTTATAAAATATTAAAATATTGTTACTGTTGTCTATTCCCACCCATTATTCTAGGTATCATTGTCCCTTGGGGCCCATGAGTTTCCCTGTGTAAATTCTTGTGTTTCAGTTGAGACTTCTTCATTTTGAACAGGGTGAAAAATGTTGTCACTTCCTTGGCTCAGAGTGCCTAGCCAGGTGTTATTCAGTAGTCTATTAAGTTCATCTTCTTTAGAAGGGGATAAGAAGCTTTGGTTCTCTGCAACATATTTGGTGGCCTGAACTTCATCTTTGTGGATCATTAAGCTGCCTTCCCCCATCAAGATCATGAATCTACTATTTGGAATGTTGAGAGCAATGGTAACCTGAGACATAATATTAAAATGTGTGAGTTTAAAATTAAACTCAGTAAGCTTCCTTTGCTCCTGTTGAAAAATCTCTCTATTTTTATCCTTCCAAAGAGTCCACAAAACTTCATTAGTAAGGGTAAACCAAAAATAATTAAGCTTTGAGTCAAAAAGTTCCACATATTCAGCAGGTATTTCACTCCACGAGAAACTAGGTTTGCAATTCCACAGACAAGGAGAACCAAAGAAAATAGCCTAGGCCTTTTGAGCATAAAAGAATTCAAAGAAAAGATGTTCAAAAGTCTCCACAGAATTACAAATACTACACATGACAGGGGTTAGACCAATGGAGGAAAAAACATGACCAACAACAAGTTTTCTTAACAAGAGGAGCCATCTAAAACAAATCTTTTTTGGTTCATCTTTACCTTTCCTGAAGTAATCAAAGAAAAACAACCAATCAAAAAAAGGGTTAACAACCCCCCAGCACTGGGTCACCCGTGATATGATAGATGAATCCTTCTTAATAAGATGATACAATTATTTAGTAGAATTTGTTGGAATAATGATATATTTGTCATCAGTGAAAACACTTATTAGATTCTGAATTCTTACCGAGCTCATCACACAGTCCACAGCCTATACCGAGCATTCACCGGTTAAACAGTTCATACCGAGTAGAACAATGGTCACCGAGCATATGAACAGATCAGTAGTGTTTACCAAGAAGAGCAACATTTACCGAGCAGACGGTAGTCACCAAGCTTCACCATAACTACTGAGCCATCAGTTGAAGCCAATCGAGAAGTCAGTTACCACCGAGTCACCAGCGGTTACCAAGTGACACTATATCTACCGAGTCACCAGCAGCTACCGAGTTCCAAGCTACATTTCGGGACTAGTATGGACCGAGCTTCTACTCTTACCAAGAGCATAATGATGCCGAGTATTGTAGTGGATGCCGAGTATCAGAAGATCACCGAGACAGCTTGAGGAACCGAGCTTCTACCGACTCAGTAATATTTTGTTTACCTATGTAAGGCCGACTTAAGAATAAGATTATGTTATTAATTTGTATAAGGCCGACTTTGTGAATTGTAAATTGTAATTATGGATGGTATATATATGTAATGTATTATAGCATCTAATGAATGGAATTATGTGAAAGTATGGATATGCAAAATTAGAAATAGCAGAGCAGAGACTGCAATAAGGCAGCAGAACAGAGCATCTTCGCAAAGGAGAAGAATTGACATATCTATCTCAGAAGGAGATCAGTACACAAAGGATCTTATCAGCAATAAAGTTGTAAGTGAAGATCTACTATTTCATCCTAACAGTTGAATCAGTTTGTAAATCCTTTAACCGGGTAGACTTAACAGTCTTTTGTAAATCTCCTAACCGAGTGCATACTTTATTGTATGTTTGTAAATCCTCTAACAAGGTGGACCTAGCAGTCCTAATTACTTTTAATAGGGAAGATCATCAGAAGTGATCATTGTAAGCCTTAACCGGCCAAATTTATACTGCAGTACCAAAGTTTTGTGGGTACCATCCCCACCCCAGTTTTACTTTCTATTTGGAAGGTTTCTGGGTTACCA
>MU228182.1:471639-485574 GCA_018584345.1 Thuja plicata | reverse complement strand
CTTGCAGTAGATTAGATGAATGAATGGTCAAAGTATATACATGTGCAGAAATGTTTTAAAAGTTTCAGAGTTACTGATTCACCCCTCCCCTCTCAATAACTTGGTTAGTCTTGATTATTTCCAACAGAAGTTGCATTCAAATAATTACCGTCACTCCACTTACACTTTCTTAAAAATGAATCTGAATCAATAATGTTTCTTTTCATTGTATTATTAATTTATTTACAAATTAGAGTATAGGTCTTCTTTTGAGATTGAGGGATATTAAATTTATTACTAACAAACTCCCACGACCCTAGGTGCTCATCCTTCAAGATATCCTATATATGAGATATCCCTTTCTCATTCCAACTTCTTGCAGAGTAGCTCTGAGTGAGAGCTAGAGGTTTATCATTAAGGTACACCCCCCACCAAATAGAATGATCCACAGTCTTCCTTTTCTTCCACACAACTTCTGTAAACTGCAAATCTTTATTAAAGGCAACAACTTGAAGGGATTCAGGTGAGACAATGCATTCCAGCCTAGGTGGCTGGTGAATTTTACTAGAGGCTTTAATAACCTCAGTTCTTTGGTTAACAACAAACAGGCCTAAATGTTGGGCATTATACTTGGTGGGGGGTGTAGGTTCATTCTGAACATTCACTGAAGGAGAGCCTCTTGAAGGATGGGCATCTGAGGTGGCGGGGTTGGTACTCCCAGAATTTTTAGCAAGAAATACTTCAAAATCTTCATCGAACAATCGATTAGACAAAGAAGAAAACATGTTTGGGTCTACAATATCAATTAGCATATCTGAACTATCAATTGAGAGTTTAGGTTTCTCTGGTTTCTCTTTAAGGTGAAACACCAAAGATTTCAGGGGTCTAGGAATAGAGTTATCTTGGGTATTAGAGCTTTTTTTATTACCATCATACTTCTCACTAGCATTATTAGAGTTATTAGTTTTATTTTCATTACTATACGAATACTTCACTGTATTGAATTTACCTTTTTGAGTGTGTTTTAATGTGGGGAAATCTTTTTTAGAATGTCCATTACATCTACAATGAAAACAAGAATTAAGATTGCCAAGCATTGAAACCTCCCAATACAGTACTTCTCCATCAAATTCCAAAGAGATACAATTTGGGAAATGGACTTCTGGTGTTAGGGAAACCAAAACCCTAGCATTTAGATGAGGCAGGGTAACCCTAGATTGCTCAATTTGTAAAACAGAATCCAGGGGTTTCAGCATTTGGGAGATAAATGGTAAGAATTCAACATTCAAGTTTTTATTTTCCACCCAATTTGGGGCTGACTTAGCAACCACATTCTCAATGTTACCTTTAGGGGACCATGGAAAAACCTTAAACAAAGAGAGGCCAACATTCCAAAATTTCTTATTCAAAACCCTTTCTTGCATGTGATTTTTTTAAAAACTAACAAACAACCCTTTTTTTATCATTCTACAATAAGTAACAAAGACACCAAGCTTTTTTCCCCATATAGAGGCAAGCCAATCATCAAAAAATCTGTGAGACGACAGTGACTCTTTATCTAAGCAAAAAAAAAAAATTACAATGCTTTTTAACCTACTCTGTTATGATCTAATAGCACTTACCATATCTTCATTCGACGAAAGAGAAAGAGCTTTCAATTTTGGAGAAGGAGACTTACCACTTCCTCCTCCATCTATGCGTCCCTCTATACACCCTCCACTATTTCATCCACCTCCATTGGCTGTGGCCTGTCCCACTCTGTCCTTTTATGATTCCACCACTCTTCTAATAAAGACTCCATCAAACCATGCACTAGCCAAGAAAAGAGGAGAAATCTCTACCACCACTTGTTTGTAAGAAAATTTGTCATTCGGTATATCACCCTTAATACCCTCTGCAGATTGATTACATTTATCATTAAAATTGCCACTTGCCTCCACATTGTCCTTAATGATTCCTCCTTCACTCCATAGGAGATCACCATTATTATTCAACCCTCCCATCGCATGGGTGACCTAGTCGGGGGAAATGAAGAAGAAATAGAGACCAAGGGCATGTTAGCTCTTTTTCTTGCACTACAACCTTATGATGATAGTATATTGATTATACTTGAATGCAAACTCCCTTTTGACAAGAGAAAGGCTAATTGCTAAGGTATTTGATAACACTGGGGATATCTATTATCACCTCCTTCATTTTTGAGTTCAACAGACTTAGGCAGGTATTGCCTATTAAAATATTACAGATTCCTCAACCTATATATTTGGTGGACTAATTCATTCACTGGCTACTTACTTCAGACCTCACTGTAATAACTTATAAAATACCTTGGAGATTGCAATAATTAATTTGAAATAGAGTACTACAAGCCAGGATATGGTCTTAATAACATAACCAATGAGACAAGGACCTTTATCCTTCTTCCTTTTACTTTAGGAGGGGCAACCTAATGATTCTCTCTACAAGGAATCAAAAAAATCCAACTGTAAACCTTATGAATACAATTGATCTTAAATGTATGTTTTGAAAGTAATTGTTTTGAATAGTATTTGAATATTTTGGATGATGATGGATTATCTAACAAGTTCCTAGACCAGTGCCTATCCTTGGTCTTATAGAATCAATATATATAAATCCACAAAAATATATGAAACAAAATACAGTAAGATGCCTTACAACCTACATGCAACTCAGATGAAATGCCTTGCAAATGATCTTGTCACTTCTACAATATTGTATCAAATCCTCAATCACTGTTGTACTCCTTGAAACTACTCACAAAGTTTAATTCTCCCCTTAGAAGAAGCTTGCAAATAATCAGATAACTACCCTATATCCAATATGTTTAACATGCCTTACAAATTAAACATAAAAGAGTACATACAATAAGTAAAGAGACAACAACAATGTAGAGTAAAGTTGCACTATATTTTTTGTTCATATATTTCTTCTTCAAATACATATAAAGGCTAAAAGCTCAAAAAACACAGAATAAAATCCAGAAGTCTGTCTTACAATTATATTTCATCTCTCTCAAAATATTACAATTTGATCTATTTATAGGTCTTAAACCATCTTGGAATCCTTAAAGTTAGGATGCAACAAGCTTGGGATGGTTTAAGGAACCTAACCCTAAAAGTACAGAAAAGACAAGAAACAAGAATGTTCAAGCGGTGGGAAGACAAGAACAAGGGATGAAATCTGATCTTCTTTTGTCTTCATCTAAATTCTGGCGCCTTTGTCTGACAATGTTCATGATAGTATCTAATATTTGTACTGAGACCAAGTGAGCACCATTTCAGGCTAACCTACACTTGTCTTTGATAATTACTACACTTGTCTTTGATAATTACTAACCTCTTCATCCAGGACCTCTTCTTCTATCTCAACATGTTTCTTCTTCTTTGGTTTTTTCATCAAATCCCACGTTGTCACATCCTCCTCTGTAGGCCAATTGAAGCTCTGAATACTCTACAGTTGTCCTTTATGCCTTTCCCATCTAACATCAGTTATGCTTTTGACATCAACTTAAAATTTATTTATGTCAGTTTCTTCTTTGAAAGCCTCATCCAAAATTTTATTAAAACCATCTAAATCTAGATCATAATCTATAATAAATGCCTCATTACTAGGCATTATGTTGTCAAACTCATTTCTCCAAGCCTCCAAGGCCTTAATTTGATCATCTTCTCCTTTTAGTGGAGGAATAAATCTATTACAATTTGGTGCAATTAGGCTCATCTTTGCCTCTATCTGATTCAATTTACCCTTAAAGAAAGATAAAGACACATTTACCTTTTTGATCTCATCTTCCACCTCTGTCACAATCTCTGGCAAATCTGGCCTATGTTTCTGCAAAGAGGTTAATTTCTCAAACAATTGTACCCTGGGAGAATATGCTACAAAGTAAGGGTTTAAAATAGAGATATACCCTGTTACTTCAACATGCAAAATGGGTAATTTATTATATGCATTCAGGATTATATTTGTTTTATCTTTCAAGATATCAATCCTATGTTGAAGTATACTCCTTAATGCATTGATGGCAACTTCATTATCCCTTTTAGCCATATCCTCTATTTTTGCCTCTTCCCCTGCTTCAACTTTTTCTTCTATTTGTAGAGGCTATTGTGAGGGTACATATACAACTTTTGGATTTTCTTGTAATTGCTTAGTCATTTTAGAAATTACCTTATCCTACTGATGGATCTTTATATGGCACAATTCTCTATCTTTGGCCAAGGCACTAGCCTCCTCAATTAAGACACCACATTTCTTATACAACTGCTTTGTCTTGTCTGCATTTAGATGTGCCAATGTGTCATTATTTGAGAAATCTCAAGATCTCCTGTGTTTTGCACTATCCACACCATCTGGTTTCCCACCATGCTCTCTTGAATGTTCAATAATTGAGGCCTTTGGTCTTTAGGACACAAATTCCACATGGAAAAAGCTTTGGATTTTGGACTATACCAAAATCCTTTGATCATGTTATCCATTTGAATTTCACTTGCCATTTTTAGATCTAGTTGCTTTCTGATTTGGTCTATTATGAATGCTGAGGCTAAATCCCAGCCTTCAGCAAGCAAAATTCCACTATTCAAGACCATTTTCCTAGCCTCATCAGGAGAAACATCCTCACTTTTAGGATCATATAATTGTAAAGCTAGAAGAGCCTCATTTGTTACTGGTCTCTGATCTACTCCTTTTTATGCCATCTTAGGAAATCCTTAAATTCATCAGTTTTTATGAAGTTATCATCACTTAAAAACTATTGTTGGTGAAGCAATCGTTCATCAATACATGCTCTGAGAGGCAATTCTATGTTTTCCTCTACCTCTTGCTGCTATTTCTTTCCTTTTCTAATCTCTTTTCTCAAATTATGATCATATAATCTATTGCCAGGAATAAGAGCACTTACTCTATCCCCTTTTCTTTCTTTTCTTATGTAAGTTTGATCATAAGAGGTCTGACCAAGATCAACCTTTTGCCTCTTAGTAGCAGACTCATCTACATCATCAGGTTGAGAAACCTCAGTCAAATCTATAATGTGTCCTTGTTCCCCTTGTATCTGAATTGCTTCTGCAACATTTTGTTGTGGTTGATCTATTTGAGGTGGATTTGCATATTCTTCTTCACTCTCACTCTCATATTCAGATTCTGAATATTCAGGTTCTTTTCTCCCTTTCTTCACATCTAGAACCTTATCTAATTGCTCACAGAGTGTGTAAAAATGATCTATCATAGCTTTAATTTTGTCAAAATATGGTAGGTCAGGGTAAAAACCTCCAAATGCTAATCCATTTCTTTTTATCTGTTTCTATAAATTCAACAACTCTTGAATTCTCTCTCTTCTATTTCTCACTTCATCTTCATCAATTATGTTCCTAGTAGCATCCTCCTCCACACAAAGACCATGAACATATGTATTCGGTATGGTAGGAGTTAGGAGTTTCTTAGCTCCTACAATAAATCCCTCTAGATCAATATACCTATATAATGTTGCTCCCATCCTACAGCTTTCCAACCATCTGCTTACTAAAACAATAGCACCTTTGCCAATTGTAAACTGAAAAATCTTGAACTGCCTAGGGGTTAATGTCCCTTTCCTGTGTGGTGCAAAATGCTCATTATCAGTTAACAAAAGCTGCCAAATAAATTCCATAGCTGCAAATCTTGATGGCACATGATATGGTAGGACATGAGGAGGATGTGTGCATCCATACACTCTGATCATAGTGAAATTTTCTTCTAAAAAGAAGTCTCCCCAATTGTGGTCACCTTCCCACTTATCAAAATACTCACATGGCCTCAGTAGCTATAGCACCTTCACTGGGAGTCTAGTCTTGCTAATACCCAAACTCTGCATCAAAGGGTAGACAATCCAGTTCTCAAATCCACAGAAATCACAATCCTTGGAGGTGAAATTCCATATTATAATCCAAAATTGGATAGGATTGGGCCGGTCACAAAAGATTCTCTGGCAATTCAAATTGTTTACATTCATGATGTCATAATTGAAATGCAATAATAAATGCATTAGGATAGAATAATATAGAAACTTAGGATCTTTATCCTTCTTTTGTACAGCTACAAACCCCTCATGCATTCTATCAATGATGTACTATATATAATCATAGCTAGTACTAGAATACACATCTTGTAAATCTAATACCATCATCAAAATCCCAAAATTTATCTTCTCAGCCCCTCCATCCTTACCTAACACTCTACACAAAGCATATGCAATGTATTTGATATAAAAATGTAGATCTTTGAAACAATAAGGTGCAGTTCCTGGTAAAGGGGCAATGTGGTTTCTAACCTCCTTAAGGATATGTTTTTTGCAATTGGTTCCTAGCAACCCCAGGCTGTAACCTATACCTTTCCTCTTATCTTGTAATAATAATCTTAGTGGACATGGTACTATATAAACCAAAAGCTTTCATAAATGAATTCCTATTCAAAATTAACAGTGTAGTACCATCATTCTTTTTAATTGTCCTAGACAAGGAGTCATAATGGTTTGCTAGACCTATAAACTAGTATACATCTACAAAGACATCAGGAACAATTAACCTAGCAAAACCACTAGTCCAAGGGTTTGATATTGGGATGGCCTTATCAACATTATTATAAAAATAGTTATAGAGAGAAAAACCTGTAGAACCCAGTGTATGGGCATCTCTGATTTCACAGTATTCATCTACCAATATGTTGGCATTTTCCCTCTTGTTATGTGTAGACCTAGGTAACAACTTCAAAAATTCATCTGAGAAATTCATTTTCCCCTTGGCATCTTCATCTACTTCATCGCTCTTCCCACTGGTAGAAGCCACACTAACTGGTTTACTCATTTTGTTCTGTTTTCACTTCTCTTTCACCGATATTGAAACAAATCTTCTCTCATGACTCCTTACTCTTCTCTGTGCACTGGGAACAATTCAAGAACTTTGAAAACTAGAGAATCACCCTGAAATTGATCAATTCTTGCTTCTAGGACACAGAAAACCTAGCAAATTCTCTGCTCTAAAATTCTGGATGTATGATGAATGAAAATAAACCTGAGATCATCCCTTTATGGTGAATTTTCAAAGTACTTAGCTCATCATTGAAGAATCAATCAATTTCGCCTTCAAGTTTACATGCTGTGGTATTAATTGAATTCTGAGCTGTAGCTCATGAATGTGATAGGAAATAAAATTCATATGAGTGCATTTTCAAAAAAACCCTTATAAAATTTGAAAAAAATGACATGTCTTGATATGATTGGTTCTTCACCAGACATCTCAACTACCTTTTTCACACAGTAATTAATCTCTTATATTTTTATTGGATGATGAATCTCTATATTGTCATGTTAGCAACTGCCACTTATTATCACTTTTCATATTTGGTGGCCAAGCGACTATGCATTATCTCTTTGTCGTTGATCAAATCTCTTAACTCTTAGTTCTTTTGGAGATCTAGTGACTATATGAATTTTTTCACCTTAGCTTAACCATGATTAGCTTCTGGAGATCACGCGACCAAATGAATCCAAGTCACTAGTAGTATTGCCAAACTCAGAGTTTATTCGTAGACCCCGCGACCACAATTAATTTTAATCTTTTAATCTCTTATCGCTAAGTCTCTAAATGTTATTTTCACTTTATGAAATCCTGCGACTCCCCTTAGTTGCCCAATCGCTAAATAAAACTGCTCTTTAATATTTCCTTTGGAGATTTCATAACATAACCCATGAAACTTTATCTCATCATTTTACTTTTAATTCGGAGACTATGCAACTAAAGCCAATCTCATTGTCCTGTGAACATTTTACTATGTGCAAAATTTGATAGAGACTTAGTGAATACTGTTGATTTTCTCGTATTATGCATCTGATGACTCTGCTAAGTCACTGAATATATTTTGGAAACCCTAAATCATTTGGAAACCACACAACTGATACACTTTGTTTTATTCACTGTGGAAACGTGTCTCATCTTTATTGTTTGTCTCCAAATTGCTGAAAAGATATTGACTTACCATGTTTGACCAGCGATTACCCGACCACCATACACTTTAATCAATTTGCGATTTGTCACCAAGTCTCTAAACCTTTTACTTAACTGAATTTTTAACTGGAGACATGGCAACTAAAGCTTTTAAAGTTATCACTAACTGTGTTCTGATCTGGAGACCCCGCAACTGAAGCAATTGCTAAGTCTCATGATAATTTACTAACTGCAGGATACATTGCATGACACCGCAACTTAACCACTTGTCTCCATGTCGCCAGATCATGTTTTTTTATTGGGAGACTTCACGACATGAAAGACCTCACTAAGTCTCATGACTTACAAAGAATATTCTTTTACCTTTTGAGACATCCAAACTAGAGTTAATCGCCAAGTCTCATGATGAAATGAAATATGCTTTTAGGATTAAGCTACTAGGCGACCATTTAAAAAAGCACATGAATTTTTATAACTTAAGTCTTTCAAAAAGGTAATGCAAAACAAGAAACTCTATTGACATTTTAGGACTTTTTTGCATTTTCACCTAGAAGACAGCTCAGGGTTTTGGGTTTTTAACTATTCATCTGGATTTTCATAAGGATAATTCAAATTAGGACAAACTTTCTAATTTTGGATAAAAATTGGCAGGAGGACAACAAAATTTTAGGGCAAACCAACAAAACTAGGAATACAACCAACAGGGCACAAAGCAAACATAAGCCAATAAACAAAGAAATACTAGTAAGGAAACAAATAAAGCATAAAGACACATAACAAAGCGAAATCAAAATTGAGGACTGGGCAATCACAAGACAATCAACACAAAGATACACACAAACATAAGCATATGTCAGAGACATGAAGTTGTAGAGCGTCCATCATAATCGTCATCCATCCCCTAAATTTATTTTTGTTGTTTAACTTATAGAAATCGATCCCCATAAATGATTAATAACACACGTATTAGTATTGAAATCGATGCTCTTTTAATAAATAAATCTTTAACATGTGCCTTAACATATCATTGTATTTGTTGTCTTGTATATGGATTTCTATATATACACAAGTTTATGCATCAATGCTGACTTTAGATTGCATTCCTTCAATGTGATAAAATTGTTGTCTTCTCATCTCTATTTTACACATTAATCCTTTAATCTAAATCACATAAAATTGTGAAGTCTTACAAATGAGACAATTTTCTAAGCATTACCATTTTTTATTTTCCTTCTAAGGATGGTCTAAGAATGTTTCATGGAAGAGACGTGACAGACTGGTCTTCCCAAGATTGCTTGTCCTCAAGCAATGACTGTTTTAACCAAATATTGTCAATTTGTGGATCCCTAAACTAACTAGAGATTTGTAATCCTTAAATCCTCCTTGTGATATAATTATCTTTTGTAACCGCGATATCACCTAAAGTTACAAATTCAAAGTAAAACTTGCGACAACATAATCTAGATTTGAAAATTGGGAAAGTTTATAATTTTATATCATCCTTATTTTTCATCACTGTGTAAATGTAATAATTGACTAGGTTCTCCCAATGTTTGTACAATATCATATATATATCTCTTAATGTTAAAGTAAGAAATTATATATTAAGATGAGGATTAGAAGTATGACACCAGGCACATATCTATGCATTGATCACTTTATATTAGCATTACAGTTGTAGTCATAAAATGGATACATATCTCATAGTTCCACCTGCATATACAATTAGAGAGTGATAAAATCATTATTGAAAATTTCAAAGCATGCTAGATTTACACGTTTTAAGGTTATGGCCCATTTTGAGACCAGATCAGCCCGCATATTCCCATCTCTAAACACATGACTTATGTGGAAGTCTAGGAGCGAATGGATAATAGTAGATATTTCCTTCAAGATGTTTTGGAAGTCTCAAGTGTTCCTGCAGCAAGAAGGAACATGGATTTTTTCTCCAAAGGTGATTGTTCTGCCACATATTTTATAAAATTGAACTGATTATGCAATGTATTTCGAATAATTGTTGAATAAGCCATGTCTTTGTGTTAACAGAACAAATAGGGAAAGACACAACATGATTAGGGGAAAGGTGCTTTATGATGGATACAAAATTGGATATGGAAGGTACAACCATAGGCTACATTATCATCAGTTGGTCAACTATGATCGACAACACATACAATTTAGAGATGCAAATACAATACTTTCTGGTGAATGGATCATGTTATGTCACCCTCCACAACCAACTAATGCAAAAATTAAAACTTATTTGGTCAACATGTATGGAGGAAATCGACCACCTCTAGTTGAAGCTACTCTCTCATAGGAATTGAGGGTAGCTATACATGGAACCACTACTATCTGAAATCAAGAGGAATGGTTGAATAATCATGCAACAACAATTCACTATTTCTTTGCGGGACCATTTCTAGTTGATAATTATGAATTACTAGATGATTTTAGTTTTTACTCACATTTGTTTAAAGTTAGCATTTTTCCACTCAAACTAATCTGATAAATCGATGGTTTGTGAGAAATTTTAGTCTGTACAACCCAAATCAATTTTTTGAACTTGAATGGTTGCATGCTTGGACAAGGAAATGTTAGCTAGTATGGATGTTTGCAAGGTTTCAAGAATCTCAAGGAAAAATTTCACCCAATTCACCTCCTTAATTAATGCTACATGTTCGACATGCTCTCTATTGGAAATAAGAGATACCTGAACCGTCACTTGATGATGTATTGCGTGAAATATATTTTCAAGAACGAGAGAACACATCTGACATAGAGGAAGGAGAATATGATCTTGAATGTGAATCTCCCTGATGCTTCTATATTTGTTGGAGAATTTGATGAACACTATGCAAGGACTATAATGGAACCTATATTTTCATGCTAGGATTGTAATTGATGATGATGCAAGGATTGTAATTGATAACTATGATGATTGATAATGAATTTAGAGTCATTGTTTTAATGGATGATTTCTATCACAATGTTGGCTTTCATAACGATGCCAATCAAACTATTGACCTCATGATAGTCACTAATATACTTGATACCAATTATGAACTTAAAAACCTTAATCACATTAAAATACTAAGTCCAAATTATGGTGGAGGAAAAATATTAGTTAAGATGATTTGGGAAGGAATGTGCAAATTGGTTGGCCTAATCTAGTGAGCATGATTTGTGTGTGTATTTTTAAATATTGTATAATGTTGTAATATTTTATTATTTTTTATTATATACAAGATACTACTAATGCTTGTATGTTTACATTTTGTATATTTACAGCGCAAGTAATTTCCTGTGAAGAATGTCCACACCTGCCAATATGAACCCAGAACAAAAAAATGAGATAATTGCTAGATCATGGTCTTAGTTCCAAAGAAAAGTTGATAAATGTAATTGTACTTGCAAAAAGTGTAAGGGCTTAAATAATCAAAGGATTCTAATCACAACAGCCTAGAGTCATTATAGGCAACATGGTCACATTGAAGGGGGGGACAATTTTCATCGAGTGGTGAATGTGGATTTCCAACTAGAGGAACATGGAGGTGTGAATGTGCAAGCCAAGGATAACACTCCCATGGAAGAAGATGATCCTATGGTAGAGAACACAATTGAAGATGATGGCATTGGCGTAGCTGATAATGTGCCAGAGGACATGATTGAAGAAGATGGTATTGGTGTAGCTGATCAAGATGATCATGATGATGGTACTAGCACATCTGATAATGATGATGAAGATGGTCTTGATATACCTATACTTGAGAAGGCATACGAGCCCCTATACCAAGGCTACCAAACAACTCTTCTCTCCGCTATAGTGTTGTTGGTGAACTTCAAGGTTATGAATGGTTTATTCAATGTAGCAATATCACGTATGCTAAGGTATGCCATTTTTGTCATCTTCAATGTTAGCATACTATTACTATTTATTATATTAAAAATTCATATTTGTTGTTGTAGGTTGATAGGTGATTTTTTGTTACTACCATCAAACATTCTGCCTGATTCATACTGAGAATTATCTACCATTATGAATAAAATTGGAATGAAGTATCAGACAATACATGCATGTCCCAATGATCATATTCTATATCATAAACAACATGAATTTTCAATAGAATGCCATGATTGTCATATTAGTAGATATTGGTCAGATCAAATAACAAAAAAGGTGCCTCACAAGGTTCTTTGATACATTCCTATTATTCCACGTCTTCAACGATTATTTAGGTGCAAGCTTGGCATAATTTATGGATTACCATGCACACAATAAAAGTCAAGATGACATTACGTGAATGCCTATGGATGGTTCTACATTTAAA
The DNA here is from genome assembly GCA_018584345.1 of Thuja plicata. Lineage (NCBI taxonomy): Eukaryota > Viridiplantae > Streptophyta > Pinopsida > Cupressales > Cupressaceae > Thuja > Thuja plicata. Next base: position 473,267 of record MU228182.1, on the reverse strand, counting down.
GACATAGAAACAACATGGCCACACTTTAAAGAAGAACCTCATAATCTGAAGCTTTCGTTGGCAGTGAACGGTGTCAATCCATTTGGAGATATGAGATCTATTTACTCAGTGTGGCCTATTTTTGTTATTAACAATAAAATTCCTCCTTGGATGTATATAAAGAGGGAGCACATAATGTTGTCAATGATTGTACCAGGTATTTTTTCATTTAATAGTTATCTAAATTAATTTATAAACACCGCATCAAAATGTCCTAATAATTATGTAATGTTTTTGTTCATTCAACTAGGTAAGTACCAAGTTAAAGATATGAACGTGTATATTGAGCCCCTTATTGAGAAGTTTTTGAAGTTATGGAATGGGGTCACTATGTATGACATCTATAGACCAATAGGACAAAGAAATTTTCAATTCCATGCAATGCTTGTATGGACAATACATGATGCCCCTGGGCTAATTCATTTTTGCGGTATGTTATAAATTGTTAAGGTCACATATTTTTGGTATGTTATAGTGCTTACACATTATTTTTGTATGTTTAAGTTGTGCATGATAATTGTACATGATCCAATTGTACATGATCTTTTAGGTCTCCAGACAAAGGGTAAATTTGCATGTCCAGTTTGTGCTCCGAAGATGAAATCTTGTCATTCAAGAAGTTTAGAAAATCAGGTGTTCGATGAGTTTAGGCACTTTTTCCATAATAATCATAAGTATCGAATTATATAAAAACATCTTTTTAATGGGAAAGAAGAGACAAAATCAAGGCCATGAAGAATGACACCTCGTCTATGGAATTTGAAATACAATAGACTAGTTTTTCGAGGTAATGTCATTCCATCTGATGATTTTTGTTTGAAATGTATATTTTGACATTGTCTTTTACTTACTAATTAATGATGTAATTGATGCTCATGAAGGTCGTCAAGGCATCAATGACCAACTTCCTAGAGGAATAAAAATTTATCCTAGTCAATTTAGTAGGTTTCTGTACTACAAGGATCTCCCAATCGTGTATTTGTTTGATGCTATGCATATTGGAAAGAATGTAATAGAGACACTATGGAGAATATTGGATGGAAGGCGCGACAAAGAAAAAAGGCCAAAATTTGTAATGTCATTCATGAATCTAATCATGCACCTAAAAAATTTCATTGAACCAAATAGAAATGGAGACCGCATAAATATGAGTGCCCTTCCTTGGTTATTAACCGAGTAGCAAAGTGATGCATTAAAAGAAGTCATAAAAAAAAATAAAAAATTCCAATAGGATTTGCTGCAAATATAAGTATTCATGTATCAAAAGAAAGGTGATTTTGGGCCAAGGTTGAAAACACATGATTGGCATACCTTCGTCAAGGTAGGTCATGTTCTCTATTTACAATATATTTATAAAATTGCATGTACTTTTTACTGTATTATTTTACAATATATTGAAAAGACCATTTTTTAATTATTACAGTACGTCCTACCTCTATCCCTCCCAAGCCAGTTTGACAAAAGTGTTAAACAAGTTATATACGATCTTGGAAAATACATGAGGTGGTTATCATCTAAAGAAATTGATAAAAAAGATATAAAATATTGGAAGAGAAAAATTCTCCTCATTATGTGTGAAATGCAAAAGT